>JAOXJP010296654.1:0-18497 GCA_025762735.1 Platanus orientalis | reverse complement strand
TTACCCATATAAAGAAACAAATACATGTGATGATAGAATAAATAGTTATTATTAAATAATTAATTAATTAATCATGCTTATATTTTATATGAATGGTTTTGTCAAGACACATACTTCCAACACCCTCTTGCCTCATACTCGCCCAGAACTTGGTCCATTATTAATTTGGAGTCGCTTCTCACCCTTATGCATTTTGCCTAGAGTTTGTGAGCTATCTTGAGGCCATTCACAAGCATTTCGTATACCGCTTCATTATTAGTCGCTCTGAATCTGAATCTGATGGCGTACTTCATCTCTTCTCCTCCTAGGGTCGTTGTTATGATTCTGGACCAGCTTCTGGCTAATCCATCGACATTGAGTACCCAGTCTATTCTTTCCTAGGGAGCATGCCCTCAAGTACTTCCATGTCCTTGGAGGGAGTTAGCTTTACTAGAAAATCGGCTACCACTTGCCCCTTTATTGCCCCGCTTGGTCTATACTCAATGTCGAATTCTCTTAGCTCAATGGACCACTTGATTAGTCTACCCGAGGTACTTGGCTGTTGTAGGGCAGGTCTGTGAGGATGGTGATGGTGTGGGCTTGGAAGTATAGCCATAGCTTCTGTGTTATGATCACCACAATGAAGGCAACCTTCTCAACTCTTGGGTAGTTCTTTTCTACCCCCGTTAAGGCCCAACTCACGTAGTACATGGGCCTTTGTTTTTCCCCTTCTTTGATTAGTATTGAATTCACAGCGGAGTATGAGACTACCACGTACAGGAGCAGGGGGTCTTCAGGTTCAGTTTTGCACAACAGGGGTGAACTCACATGGTGCACCTTAAGCTTTTTGAATACTAGTTCACATTCTTCCGTCCATTCAAATGCTTTCCACAGCAAGCGAAAAAAGGAAATGCACCTGTCCGTGGATTTAGAAATAAATCGGTTTAGTGTTGCTATCCTTCTAGCCACCTTCTAAACTTCCTTCACGCTTCGAGGCGACTCCATGTGCATGATGGCTTCCACCTTCTCCGGGTTTGCCTCAATCCCCCTCTGTGAGACCATGAAACCCAAGAATTTCCCTATCGAGACTCTAAAGGTGCATTTGGCCGGTTTTAGCTTCATTTTGTACTTTCTTAGCATATTAAAGGTTTCTTCAAGATCTCTAAAGTGGAGGTCTGTCTTTAGGCTTTTCATAAGCATATCGTCCACCTATAGCTCCATGTTTCTTCCAATCTGGTCTTTAAACATAGTGTTTACTAGCCTTTGATAAGTGGCTCCGACATTCTTCAATTCGAAGGGCATAACCTGATAACAACAAAACCCTCGGTCTGTAATGAAGGATGTCCTCTTTTGGTCCAGCCCGTACATCCGAATCTGATTATAGCCCGAGAAAGCGTCCATAAAGCTAAGCAACTCATGCTTAATGGTTGAGTTGCAAGGGTGTCTATTCTTGGCAGGGGAAAGTTGTTTTTTGGACAGACCTTGTTTAAGTCCATGAAGTCCACGCATACTCTCCATTTTTCGTTAACCTTTGTGACAAGTACTACATTAGACAACCACTCTAGGTAGTGCACCTCCCATATAAAGTTTGCATCTAGAAGCTTATCCACCTCTTCGGTGACCGTTAGATTTTGGTCTACAATAAAATTCCTCCTCTTCTGCCATACGGGTTTGGTAGTTCTATTGACATTAAGCTTGTGTACCATCACCTATGGGTCTATATCAGGTATGTCTCTGTGAGTCCATGCAAAGATGTCCCTATGTCGGGCCAATAGCTCCAGCAGTCTCTTTTGCTAAGTCGGTTCATGCATGTTGCCTATTCGAACCTTCTAGTTGAGGGCTGAGTCATCCAGGGGTAATGCTAAGAGATCTTCTACTAGTTTGGCCGTCATACCCTTTTCTTTGCTTTTGCTTTGTTCTCGTTGATCACCAAGGTTTCCTCTTATGGTCCGTGTGAAAGCGAGGCACTGTAGCACTCTTGCATCATGGTCTAGTCACCCCTGATTTCCCCAACTCCGTGCTCTATGGGGAACCTCATCATTAGGTGGTATGTAGAGGTAACTGCTCTCATCTAGTTTAGAGAAGTCCTTCCCAATATCACATTATATACTGATAGGAAATTGACCATGAGGAAAATGACTTCCTTGGTGATCTGTTGTGCCCTAAGACCCGCTGTCACGGACAGGGTTATCAACCTTATGGAGAAGAGTTTGTCTCCGATGAAACCAACTAGGGGGGCCTTTACTGGCTACATCCTATCTTCTGGGATCCCTATTTGTTGGAAGGCCAACTGGTAAAGAATATCGACGAACCTACCATTGTCAATAAACATCCTTCACATCTTATATCGGGC
The DNA here is from genome assembly GCA_025762735.1 of Platanus orientalis. NCBI lineage: Eukaryota > Viridiplantae > Streptophyta > Magnoliopsida > Proteales > Platanaceae > Platanus > Platanus orientalis. Next base: position 16,165 of record JAOXJP010296654.1, on the reverse strand, counting down.
AATCATGACAGTCATAACGAGGGCATCATCTTGCGGATGTTGTAGTTGGGTGGAACTTTCCTCGGTGAAAATGATCGGGTGGTTGGTTCTTCGGACCTGTTTTTCTTGTCTCCCTGTCATATATATGTTTTTTTCCTCCACGTGCTTGGATCTTCGTATGTGGGCCTTTCAGACAGAAGCGAACTCACCTTCTCTTGTAAGTCCTCCAACTATTACCCGGATTTCACCTAGAGATGGAGGTCCCTCATTTGCAATGGGTTGGTTCGGTCCCTCATCCTCCCCTTCCGCCATTTGTGTGTTCACAAATCTCTGCAGTCTTCCCCGCTATATCAGCTCTTCTATCTATTCCTTATGATCGAAACAGTCGTTGGTGTCATAACCGTGGCCTGATCAAACCAATAGTACTTTTCCCTCGCCCTCTGTATGGGAGAGGACTTCAATTTCGTGGGCCATCTAAGGGCGGGGTCGTCCCTAATTTCTATTGGGACGCACTCAGGAACCGTGTTAAGAGGGGTATACTTGGGGAACCAGGTTGTGAGGGTGTTAGCTTTTTGCTCGGAATGTCGAGGCAAGTCACCTCGCCTGCAGCCTTGGCTTAATCTGCCTTATCTGTATTCTTCAAGTTGTCATTGCGTCTTCTACGTTCATGTGCTTCTGCGCTTTTATCATCAGTTCCTCCAGAGTATTCTGGGGTGACTTCAATAGTGAAAACAAGAACCTAAAAGGTTGTAGCTCACCTATTAAGGTGGTCAATACCACCTTATCGTCAGTGTCATCTACCTGCAGGGCCTCTCTATTGAATCGAGTGATGTAGCCTCTCAATGACTCATCTCGCACCTGCTTTTATACTTAGGGGGTAGATTACTGGCTTTTGGCAACTCCGAGCGCTGATGAAATGGATTATGAACCCCTTGTTGAGGTCCAAAAAGCTGTTTATGGATCCTAATTTTAACCTTCCAAACCATGCGCGGATGGGGCCCTTCAAAGTCAAAGGGAAGGCTCGACACATGATCTTGTCTGAGAGGACTTGGAGATACATCAAGGTTTTATAAGTATCCAAATGGTTGAGGAGATCTTTCATCTGGTCAAACGCCTCCATTTGAGGTGCCCAGAATTTGTTTGGAAGTGAGCAATTCATCACTCGGGTTGAGAAGGGTAACTCTGTCCTTCTGACCAAATCTTCTACAGTAGAAGACCCCTTCCCCTTCACTATCCGTATGACATCTTTTAGTTGGTCCTGGACTTCCTTTAGCTACTCGTCTATTGGTGGGTTGTGGGGCTCACCTCCATTCACTCGACTTTGTTGATGGTGTTCGCCGTTGAGCTGCCTTTCAGACTCATTGTATTTCGTTTTTCCCATCCTTTCTCCGTCCATACTTCTCATCGAAGCGGGATTTTCATTTTGTGGCCCTTCCTGGGCTTCTTGTTTGTTCATATTGAGTAAACTTTGCAGGAGCTACTGGTTTTGTTGTGTAATTTCTTCCATAACCCTCATAAGATCTTGAACTCGTTGTTCGAGCTCGGATCCACCAACCTCCTCCTCTGGCCAATTGGGTTGGTCGTTATTTGTCATGGCATTCCTAGAGTTGTTTCTCCAGGCGTCCATAGATCTGGTGTTCACCATGCACTCTTGGTATAGACAGACCATATTAGCTACGGTTCCCACAGATGGCACAAACTGATGATGTCTACATCTGGTTACTCGAGCGTTATTAGATGAGTACAAGGCTACCCGACGATCCGATGAACCTGCCAAGAGATAAACAAGGTCAGGGGTGTGCCAGCCGAGTGCCGGCTGGTCGCCCTCCGACTATCAAGTCAAATATCGGTTCTCCGATGGAGAAGAAAGGAGGAATGTTCAAGAATTCGTTCTTACCTTTTCCCTGGTGCAACCCCTCTTTTATGGCACTCAGTTTCTTTTTTGTTTTCAAATCTCTCGCTCTGGTAGTGTTCTCGAGCATAGTCGTAGGAGCCTAATCTGCCTGGGGCCGTTGAGTTGCACTGGCGATTTATTTTTGGGGATGATGTTGCAGGATCTCCTCCCGCATTGATTCCCGAGCGCCTTTTGTGGCTCGGTCTCATCAACACGTGAAATCTTGTCTTCCGAGCATGCTTGGTCAAATTTGCAATGCCTATTTCCAAAGGCTTAGGTGACTCAGGTTTCTCGGTTCGACCATTTCAAGGTCAATCGAGGCTTGGTTCAAATGTAGCCTTGGGTCGGTCTTGACTGTTCTTCAGTTTTGGTCCCATTAACTTCATTTCTAATTTTAGTTAACAAATCAGTAGGGGTGGCAATGTTTGACATGACCCGTGACATGAACCCACTACAAAATAAGCGGATTAGGGTTGACTATAAACGTGTTTTGGGTCAAAGTGGGTCTACCCATTTTGGCACGATTAATAAATGGGTCAGGTTCATGTTGACCTATATAGTTGTATACCGTTAACTTGACACAACATGAATCTGACCCACCAATGTGAATTACCACATAACCCGTGAATCTGACATAAACCCAACACAAAATAAATGGATTAGGGTTGACTGTAAATATGTTTCAGGTCAAAGAGAGTCAACCCACTTTGACTCGATTAATAAATTGGTCAGGTTCGGGTTGAGCCATATAATTGTACACCATTATCTTGACATGACACGAACCTGACCTGCCAACATGAATTGCCACCCCTACAAATCAGTATAAATCTGAATGAGTTCATTTTGAACCATCACTTTTATTGGCTACAATTGCCTTAGAAATTTGAAATGAACTGGCGGCTGCCAAACAGGCCTTACTCTGTTCTTACCCCATATCATGGTTGCATTAAAAACAGGAATGTGGGAAATAATACGAGAAACAAAAACAGGAGACACCCCTTAAATCAAATGGTTATGTTTATTTAGGGAAAAGGCTCCAATACGGGTTCTATAAGAAACATCCATTCTTGTGAGAAGCAGGTTTCCTGATAGTGATAACTATGCCTGTGCCCACATTGAGAGTACACCAGTAGTTTCGTTACACAAAGTTGCTTATTTATTGATACACCATGAAATAATCCCCTCAACAAAACTTCCATTCGACATAATTGAATCCTGATATTAGAGTAAACTATTCTCATCATGTAAGAAGAGGTTTCGAACTCCTTTCACGTTGGGTTTGGACGAGCATAAATTAGTTACGCGTACGTGGATAGTTACTCTTTATAAAGGACATGTATCAATATACAGAAGCAATGTCATTGCATAATTACCAGAACACTATAGACTGCCCTTGTCTAATGATGACTATAACCCTCTATATTCTTCATAAATGCCTTCTTTCAAGTGTATTTGGAGAGTAAGTTCATTCACAGGACCGGACTCAACGACTATTTATGTATACACAATTAGATCCAAACCAAACCTTCTCCAGGTGAGATATTTCTGGTTTGATCTCTTCAAGGGGGAGGTCCAGGTTTCAAGTCCCCTGGGCGGCATTCCCCAATGGATTGGGTTGCTGCTTGCCCCTCCATGCCAGTGGTAATGCGGGTTCCTCTTATGTGGCAGCAGCAGGCCCAAGTGGTCTTAGCAAAAAAATAAAATAAAATAAAATCTAGATCCTTATGACCCAAAAAAATAACTATGCTTTTATTTTTGTTAATTTCTTCTAAGTTTTCATCAACTGCCACTCGGCTGGGATTGGGTACAAATGAATTTTGTGCAAACGGTGCAAACAGCACCAGGGGGCTGACGCATCAGTACCAAAAAGTGATTTACACTTTTTTATTTGGCGGGGGGTGTTTATCACTTTTCAGCACGGATGTGTCTGCACCCTGGCACCATTTGTACCATTTGCACGAAATTCATTTGTACCTAATCTTCTGTGACTGCTACTGGATTTAGGTACGGGTTGGTTTAAGTTTAGGTTTTGGAAATTTTCAAATAGAACCTGAATCCATTGAACTCCCATTTGATTACAAGAGAACCTAGCTAACCTGTCCAAAACTGGGGGCAGTCTTTCCGGGGACTAAGTTTATGAGGTGAAGCTGCACTTCATGCTTGGGTCCGCGCAAATGGCACACAGGCCAAGCGACTAGATGGTGGATCCTTAAGAGAGAATTATCAATGCACAGAGCTTGGGCCTGACTAGTCCAATCCATTATGTTTATGACTTATGGCACCACCTGGGCCCAATAAGGGCCAAAATCTTTCCAAGTCCATTGCTAAATTACCACACCAAGACCAGTGAGGATTTTATACACCAACCCCTAACCTCTGCCCGCGCCCGCCGATGGTCAAGTGGGCGGAAGCATCAGCACTGAAAGTGATTTTCACTTTTTAGGGGTGTGTGTAAATCACTTCTGACACTGATGTGGCCACCCTTTAACTTAGGCGTTTTCCTACACCGAGCGTAGAAAAGCCTTGCCGCACCAAGACAGGCCTTGTTTAGGGTTAGGTGGGGCTTGGACTTGGGCGGCTGAGTACGTATGCCGACTCGTGAAACTTCTTATTTTTGGCCTTGATCTAGCCACCCACTAAACTCTCATCGATTGCCTTAGTTATAGTCTCCGTCAATACAATCAAAACAAGTGCTTATGAGCCTCAAGACAATATCTAGATCAAAAGTGTAGGTTGGTGATCAAATTACTTAACAGCCCTTCCAACTCGACTTCGGTTGTTCTTGATGCTCTAAAACCTAATTGTTCAGTAATTCATTTTGTATAAGGAAAACAATATAGAAAACCAAAGAGACACTCAAATTTTGATTTAGTTATCACCATTAAAAATTTGCATTTATATTCCCAAACCTCTTATTATCAAGCAGACACCTAATTCAAACCCTCAACCGCCCTTCAATAATTTAGAAATTACCTAAAAAAAACTTCACAAAATTCAAAAACCACAAAATATAAACTGATTAAAAAATAAAAAGTTTAGTCTCATTCTTACGGCCCAATGAAATGAGCTTTTGTTGACTTCCCCTGTTGAAGTACTCATCAAACAATCATTCATAAAACTAAAAAAATAAAAAAATAAGAAAAAAGAAGGTACTCATCAAACAATCGAGATAACTAGATAAGTACTTATAGACCTCGGGATGATAACGGGATCAAAAGTTGGGTTTGTCTAAAATCACGCCTGTCCCAGGAGTGGCAATGTTTGTCACGACCGTGGACTTGGCTTGAACCCAAAACAAAATAAGTGCAATAGGATTGACTGTAACTGTGTTTTGGGTCAAAACATGTTGACATGCTTTGACACTTGGATTCAAGTTGACCCATATAGTTGCACACCCTTAACTTGACATAACACGAATCTAACCAACAACATGAATTACTACATAACCCGCAAACCCCACATGAAATAAGTGGGTTAAGGTTGACCGTAAACGTGTTTTGGATCCAAGTAGATCAACCCACTTTGACATGATTAATAAATGGGTCAGATGCAGGTTGAACCATATAGTCACATACCCTTATCTCAACACGGCCTGCCAACATGAATTGCCACCCCTAATTTAGTCTATCTAGTCCACGGAACTTCATGCTATAATTCTTTTGTTCTTGATACTCTAAAAACTAGCTACTCTAGAACTCACTAATTCTACATCAATCTACAAGGATAAAACAAAGGTAATTTTTGTTTTTGTTTTTTAATTTTTGTGGAAATCCGAGACAAACACAAATTTTGATTGGATGATTTATGTCATCACAACGTCATATTTATATTTCCCAAAATCATAATATATACAAAAGATATAATTATCCAAAACAAAAGTAAAGAAACTGTTGCTTCCCTTTTCGTGGTTGTGTGTGTCATGGAGGATTTAGATTCTAGACTCAAATATAAGGGTTAATTACATAATGTCTCATCGGACCATATGACAATATGCAGGTTCTCCCCATCAACTATCAAAAATTAGGGTGGCAATTCGTGTCATGCCCTAAAACCCACATGCGGACAATGGAGTATAAATGTAAAAACACACGTATATGGTGTTACGGATCTCAGAGTGTGACATTACCATTTTCTTGCGAAAGGGGTTTCTTACCTATTTATCTTCTTTATTTGCAGTGTATATATTTTTCTTCATTCTTTTATCACAACAACTTAACCTCAATTATTAAAATATCGCAACGGAAACACAATCATAAAGTAATATCCATTCACAAGGTGTAGCAGAAATATAAACATGTACATTCTAACCTACACAACGGAAAGAAATCAATAATATCATTAACATCTAATCATCTAAACTATAGTATCCAAATAAACAGTAACATCACGTAGGTCTCTAAATTGGCAAACCAACAAACTGTCTCCAACATAACTACAAGTATCTTAGTATAACGTCTATCACCATAAACCTTTGTTCGTACATGAATAAGTGCTGAACATAAAAGAAACATAAAAAAGTAAACAAATGACCCTCTCTTCCACTATCCATCCATGGGACTGAACCTGTAAGATATCAGATACTATATGGTACCACTTGAAATGGTGGTAAAAACATTGGTAAGTTATAAAGCACGTGAGAGAACATACATAATGTCCTACCGAACAAATCAAATATGTACTAGTAAGAATCGATACTAAATAGGAATAGATGTAATATATATAAGAGTAGAACTAACTACAACGACAATCAAAATTTAATAAGGATGCATAAGTAATAAGCCAAATTAACAAGAGTCTATAACTGAAATAAATAAAGTAAGGCTCATAAGACAAGTGAAACATGTAATGTCAATGTTTACTTCAAAATACTCATAAGTAAATAGGCCTTAGAATTTTTTAAATAAGCTACCTTAGCTAATAAATATCAAAACCGATGCATGCTTATGGAAGCCTAATGCAACTCTCAAACTCATACAACCCATGAAAATTTCTAAACAAAACACACCTCAGATCAAAACAACGTAATCCATGCAGGGTTCCTAAACCAAATCACATCAAAACATCTTGTAACAAATCTAACAGATTAGCCCATATAAGGCCTCTAATAAAACTGAAATCATATAACCCATGTAAGGTCTCTGACAAAACAAAAATCTCAACGGAACTGGTGGACATCTAATGGTATTTTACCTATTAATGTGACTCAGTGATTGAGTACTTGAAATAAGTCTTAAGATCATCTTCACCTATTGATGTGACTGGTGGTTGGGTACCTAAAATGGGTTAAAAGAATGTCTTAACCTATTAATGTGACCCGGTGATTGGGTACCTGAAATGGGTCAAAAGACCGTATTCACTTATTAATGTGAGCTGATGATTGGGTACCTGAAATGGGTTAAAAGACCAGTTTCACCTATTAATGTGACCCGATGATTAGGTCCTTGAAATGAGTCATAGCCAAAATCCCTGAATGCAAACGATACTTTAAAATCCATACTTATAAAGAGTAGTATGTAACTACATAAGGATACAATGCAAGAGATGTCCATATAATAAAACTCATTTGTGAAACCATGTAAAGCTTGTCCTCAAAACCAATGAAAGGTAATAGTTCATACTCACACTAAAACCAAATGCTAGAAATTCATCTTCTAACTTTCTAAAATCAACAATAGCATAAAAGTCTCAAACAAGTCATGTGGATGCAATGATACTAACATGGAGTTTATCAGATCAAATGTAAGTGGATAAAATAATGTGAGAAACATAATAATAGCATTATTAGTTAGCTATCATATGAAATAGTAAAAAACAACAAAGTTTGAAGTTAATCAAATTAAAAAGAGACCATTAACTAACAATTATGATATGAATAGAAGTCTCAAGAATAGAGGAAAACCAAGACAATCTTTAAGCATAAAGAATAATAATCATTTTTTTCTTTTAAAATTTCACAAAAATCCAATCTCATTACAATCAATTTTCTTACGATTTTAATGAATGTATAGTGGTAGAGTAAGGAAGTGAGTAAATCTTACATAAAACATGCTCATATATAAATAAATCTAGTGATACTCATATGGAATTCAGAATTTCCTACAAACAAGGGTTTCTACCAAAACATAATGAAAGAAATCGTTCCATGAAATCATTAGAATCATCAAACATATATAGATCTAGCAAGAAGTGATGAATAAACTATAATTTCATCCAAAATGAAAATCAAAATGGAGGAAAGTGCAAAAAAATAGAGAAGTAGAACAAACAATCTAAGAACTCACTAATTTTTCATGGATTTAGTGTTTTGGATGAAGGAAACTTACTAAACTACAAAAACTTGACAAACAAGTAATACAAAAATCAAAATACCAACCAAAATGAAGATTAAACAAAAAAAATAGTGGAAGAACAAAGAAGTAGCACATCATGTATGAATACTCACAAAAATATCATAGATCTAAGGATCAAGTTATGTGAATTCTCTAAACCTTCATAGATTAATAATCAAGAGATGAAGAAACTAAAATACCAACCAAATAGATGAATAAACATGAAGAAACAATAGAAAAAACAAGGGGAGTAGCACATCATATATGAACACTCACTATCTTTGTCTTCTTGCTTGTTCAACTCTTTAACCCTCTAACACTTTTCCTTTGCTTATATCCTCAAATTGGGGGGAATCTCCTCCTTCATCTTCGAAGCTTTTATAATCTCCAAAACATTTACTCCTTTTATTTTAAATGATCTAAATAATGGTTTAGAGGTGTTATAACTCATCTAAGATGAGATCTCACATGTGTGAGGTCAAATAAGAGCAAATCATGTCATAAATGGCATAAGAATGTAATTTTTGAACATTTTCAGCATTTCTGGGCGTGTCGTGATCGATCACAAGATCCATGATCAATCACAAATCACCTGAGGATCGCATTACTTCATTCATGATCGATTAGGCCAAAATCAAGCTTTCGTGATTAATCACATTTCTCACACAAAATCTTGCACAGGTAGTCCCTAGTAAATCGGTCATAACTTTCTCTACAAAACTCTGAATCATGAACCATTTGATGCATTGAGTATTAGACTCAAAGACCTTTCTAATAAGGTATGAATCAACATCTAATTCAATCAGGATCGGTGTCAATGGACTAAAAAATTTATCTTAAATACAAAATTAGGATTACTTTCAAACTTGATAAGTTTGAGGCCCAACTTGGATTCTACACTTCTAACTTCGTCCAAATGGTTCATAAACCACTCTAAGGTCTATCTAAAACATATGTAATAATAATGTTACCCTTATATGTGTTAAATTACATTTTTTTTCCTTTTAAGTGCAATGTGGGGTGTTATAATCCGTGTTGGTGGGTTAGGTTCATGTCGTGTTGATATAAGGGTATACGACTATATGGCTCAACTCGAACCTGACCCATTTATTAATCATGTCAAAGCGAATTGACCCACTTTGACCCGAAACACATTTAGAGTCAACCGTAACCTACTTATTTCGTATTGGGTTTATGTCAGGTTAGTAGGTTATGTGGTTATTCATGTTGGTGAGTCAGATTCGTGTTGTGTCACATTCAGGGTATACGACTATATGGATTAACCCAAACCTAGCCCATTTATTAATCGTGTCAAAGTGGGTCGACCGATTTTAACCCAAAATAAGTTTACAGTCAAACCCTAACCCGCTTATTTTGTGTTGAGTTCATGTCAGGTTCACTAGTCGTGTCAAACATTGACACCCCTTAAAAAATACCATGGATCCCTTTTGATCAACACTATTGATTTCAAAAAGCACCATACTATCAGTTGTCCATCGTTGACCATTAGTCAAAAAAATCATGTGAACAAAAATTCTTTTTAAAACCCAAAACTACCCTTATGGCGTATGGGAGTGTTTTTCGATGATGAAAATGCCCTTATCCCCATAAAATTTTTACATAAACTATACTAATGTGTCAGCTTTTAGTATATTTTGATCCAACAATCAAAAAATGAGCATATACCATACCCAATTAGAACTGTTCAATTGATGATCTAATGGCCAACCGTGATTAAACGGTCTTATTAACGTGATTGAGACTCTAATATTCATTGAACAGTCTGATTAGTCTAATACTCATCAAACTATCTGATTAAACTAATCAAGACCCTGATACTCATTAAACAGTCTGATTAGATTGACTAAGCCCCAATACTCATTAAGCGGTTTGATTGGACTGATGAAGACCTGGGTAATAAGCATCAAATGATCCGATTAGATTAATTAAGACCTAGATACGCATCAAATTATCCGATTGGATTGATTAAGACCTTGATATTAATCAAACAGTCTGATTAAACTGATTAAGACCCCAATGCACATTAAATGGTTTGATTAAATTAATTAAAACCTCAATACTCATCAACTGGTTTGATTAGACTAATTAAGACCCTGGTACTCATTAAACAACTTTATTAGACTAATCGAGACCCCGATGTTAATCAAACGGTTCAATTAGACTATTGAACAACCTGATATTCATTGAACGGTCCAATTAGCCTAATCAAGACCTCAATACTCATTCAACGGTCCAATTAAACAATGTCTAACCTATCTAATACAAATCACTACCAATACACCACCAATTCTAACCCATTTGATCCATGACTTAATGGCATAGGTTGTGAAGCTTAATATATATCATCTAATATCAATAACCTGTGCAAACATACATCAACAATATAAAACATATTAGAACATTCCAAATATTAACCACTTGTACAAACATACATCAACACTATAAAACTTGTTGGAACATCACTTTATATCATCAATGATATACATCAACTATATAAAACCTGATGAAACATCCACTTATATCATTAACCACATAAATAAACCTAAAATATTTGTGTTGGTACCAACAAGTGGATGATATCATTAACCTAAAACATTTATCTTGGTACTAATATCGTCAATACATAATCATGTTTGTAGAACATGTTCTTAAAACATTTAAACCACATACATCAACTTAAAACATCAACAACAAAAATCATCGATAAAATACTTAAAAGTTGTTTTTACTAATAGATGTATTATCCACTTATATTATTAAAATAATCTAAGGATCACTAGTATTTTTAATTACAAGTGTCATCATCACAATGATTTGGCAAAGAAATATGCAAAAAGAAACAACAAAGTCATCATTAATATCAATCCCTTTAAAACCCCAATGGAACTTTAAAGTCTTTCTCCTTGTGCTTTCAAAACATTCTATTCCCCTTGCGCTTTCAAGATTTTAATCTTTACATCCATATTGTTTATCAAGTTTCGAAGATCTTCCAGTTATTTGTATAATTCAAAATTTCCAAGAATCTCAATATAAAGATTGTACCACTAAAAAAAGAACAATGTGGACTTCTTGATAAGTTAGACTTCACCATAATGACACTAACCAACAATCATGAGAAATAAAATAAATAAATAAACAATAACTGTATATTACTACTGAATATACTTATCAATTTCTTTGTACAAAAATAATACAATCAATCAGGGTTCTTTTGGGATTTGGATGCCTATATCACTGCTCTTTTTCCACAATTGTATTTCACATTAGTATACTTCAACTTACAAAAGTTAATGTTAGAAAATGATGTCACGCTAAAAGACATTTATGCTATTAAGTATAAGAAACAAATGACAACACAATCTAAATAGAGTTAAATTATGAAAATATGATAAGAAAACCATCACAAACAACAACCACCACCACCACCATTCTGCTACCATACACACCACCACCACAAACAAGCCTTATACATATCACAAATAGCCACCATACATACCACCAATAGCCACTATACACAACACAAATAACCACCACCATCAATATTCAACCACTCTACACACTACCACCATTTGCCATCATAATTAGGACCAAAAAAAAAAAAAACGATAACACATTAATACATAACACAAGCAAACAACAATGCAATGAAAGTGATCATAATGCAATTATTACATAAACAAAAGCAACATGTAAGTAAGGAAATCAATGGTTACCCCTTAGTCTGCTTGTAGGCTAAAGATAGAATTATATTGGTTTGAGAATCCTATTCTCATTACTAGAATCACCTTTCTTTGAATGAAATGCAATTTTAAATTGGTTTGGGAAAATTCAACCAACAGATTCTAAACATAGAGCACACCAAATTATCAGGGGGAACATTGGAATGTAACGATGTCTACTAGATAAGATCTAAATGACCAGTACCATTCAATATGTAAATAAATCAATATTCCAAATGCAATTTTAAATTAATTATGGAACTATTGTAACTCATGGGGCATTGATAAAAAAAAATTGATTGTTTTAGAGGGCATATATTAGTTAGACAATCAGGTTGTTGTAACATATTAGACATTCCATGCACATCCAAACAAAGAAAATACTAAAGCCTAGTTGCTCCATGCTTTAAATAATTTGAAACCTAATCGAGCCCTAAGTTCCCCAACCCCAACCCTTAGGTTCCAGGTATTTGAAAACCCAATTTTGCAATTGAACAACAGGATTTAGGGTTAATTAAAGTCAAACCCTTAAGCTATAGTAGGGATTTTAAAACCCAATCGAGCCCTAAAATCATTGATTAAGGCCTAAAGCTCCATCGATTAGACTCATTCAAGAACAACTTAACAACGAATATATATATGGTACTCACAATTTCGGTGATAGTGTAGTGGGTAACTGGTGCTCTGGCGGTGGCATTGTAACGTAATGGAGCTCTGAAAACCGACAATGTTCCTGTCAACGGGGATGAAGTCAAAGAGAGAGTTGTGCTCATCTGATTGTATTGAGAGAGTGGTCATCATTGATTGTATTGAGAGAGTGAGTGGTCATCGGGCAGAGGATGGAGGAGAAAGGATGAAAGAGGAAGAAATGGGATCGGTGTGGGTTTGGGTGGGTTTTACTTCATCAAGGATAGTTTTAGAATTTGAAAATGTGTTTTGTTTGTTAAAAATGGGGTTTAAACAATGGATTTCGTAGTAAAATACACCCAGGCTAACTTTTATTATAACCATAATATTTTTGACAAGGGTTTTTTTTGTAATTATTGATAATCAAGGAGGAAGACTGTATATTGTTAGATAGTTCAGGGGGTATTATGTAATTAACCCCAAATATAATTAGGTCCCCCATATCATTTTATAGGGAGAGTAATAGAGAAGATGAAAAAAAATCCAAAGTGTAATGGGCAATTAGTAACAAAAGAGAAACAAAAATATCAATTCTGTCCTCTTTTGCCAAAGATTGCTTGACGAGGTCTTTTTCATTGTAACACACTGCTGTCCAACTAGAGCAGCCTGCTTCTCAATGGCTTGACCTGTGACTTCCCATGAGTTGGATGCTGCAACCACTCGACTAATCTTTGATATCTTAATGCAAATGCAAGGTTCAACAATGCCATCTTATGTGGATCTTCTCTAATACAGAAAAGGAGCCAAGTTGTAAAGTCTTTAACTTTTTTTTTTTTTGGCAAAGGTAAAGTCTAACTAAACATATTTAGATTGCGACGGTAATAATATAAGATTTTATTCAATAAAAATTGAATGCAATAATCCCTAATACAATAAGAAACTGACCATAAATCCACCTATAGAAACATAGCACAAAGAATGGCTAACTCCTTTTGGAAGACCGTTTCAAACTGAATTAAAGACGATTGGTTAACATCTCTAACCCTTGATGACTTTACCCATCAGTGCAGAAAAGACATTTCTATAGAAAAACCAGCAAAAAAGATTGATGGGCCGGATTGGTCGATTAAGGTGTCACCAAGACGTTTTCGTAGCATTTGCGTCATACCCACTTGGAGGAAAGACTCAAAAATCAAACTTGGTATTCACATGTGATCTATGAAATAAAAACGACTAAGATTAAGATAAAGATTACAAGCTTTGGTAGGTAGGAAGCAAGGTTTAATGCATAGTTTAGTAGAAAGGAAGAGAAACACAAACGAAAAACACCCCAGGATTAAAATGGGTTTCTTGACAAACTGTCTATTTACGTGAGAAAAGAGTGTTCTGGTAACTGTGGCTTAGTCAATCATCAATTCATCACCATTATATTAATTAACGTGCACCCTATTTTGGGTACTACAGTAGAAGTGAGTTTCTAGAAGCTCCAGCTTTCAAAGTGTAAACGCAAGTCTGGTTAGGATTGAAAATATCCGCGGCTGCAAAGACAATGAAGGCAGCAGGTAAAGAAATGATAAGGAAAATCTGGTAAATAAGGGTTGGTGACCTCTTTAACCCACTATCAATAATCTTTATCAACGTAACATTTAGAGCCGCCATGAAAGATAACCGTAGTTTTCAGAAAACAGAACCAGTCCACTAGTGGAAAGGGGCTGGGCCAGCACAATCCATTCCAACCAGCGGGCTAAAAAAACAGGTTTGACTCTATGGTGTTATGAGTATTCTAAACAGGATCTTCAATCATGTCTGGTTCAATCTTCCTGGGTCATCCAGGTCAACCTAGTGGATTGGCTGCTTTGATACATAATCAGTTGGATTAGCCAGTTCAATAGCTTCTGATATTCTATAGATAATAGGACGTAGGATTCATTCATATTTTTTCCCACTCGCATGACCATCTTGAGAGGAAATCTTCCAGAGTTGAAAAAGGCCTATCACATCTGTAAAAGTTGGTGTGATTTGATTGGCCGGACAGGATCCAAAGGCTGATATCCTCTACTCCACCCTTCTTGTGAGCCACTCAATGGCTTGCACAAGGAGGGAATTAATTCACTTTTTGGAAGTGATGTGACATCTCAAAAACTGAGTAAACGTGTATTGTCACTTCTTTGGGGGTACATTGCATCACAGGACAGTCTTGCGAGTAAGAGAGGGTCTCGTCCTCCTAATAATAAGGGTCACAATATTTGCCAAACCCACCCATTTTCCTCTTTTTGGGTTAGCTAATCCCGACCAGGTTTACATTTGAGTAGAATTCTTTTTTGGTCTGGTACAATAGGGTTTTACCAAAGATATCATGATTATCATCCTAACCCGCCCAAGTCTCTTTGATTTTGGGTCCACTGTTCTCAGTCTAGGCTTCATGATGGACATTCTCCAACCAGACTTGATTTTTTTATAGAGGAAACCCAAGCTTATTTCATTCAACTATAATCATTTTCCAAGATACATAACTCCATCCACTGCTAACCCTAATTAAAGCAAATAAACCATTTTTGCTCCAATCTCGTACCATATATATCTGTGTGTGTGTGTAAGAGAGAGAGAGAGAGAGAGATCATTAATTAAACCCAGGCACCAATCGGTGGGTAGAAATCGGTGGAGGTGGTTGGACAGGAACGAACAAGAATATCTGACGTAACAGAGACTCAACTCCGGGCAGTCGTGCACAAATATTAGCCACTTCTGACCTATGAACTTAACAAAACGTAATTTGCTCATCCAGACACTTAAACATAATCCGAGACATTAAGGGGAAATTATCCAGTGTGCATGGTAGACCAGAACGATTTATCTACGGAACGTATCAAGACAAATTATTGTGATCGGACAGTGAATCGACTCACTATTTGATGGGTCCCACTTGGAAGATCTCCTAGGACGGTGATCAACCTGATCAGATAATGATAGCCATCCATTCTATCACATTTTTTAGACGGTCCACAAAAAATACGATTAAGGGTCCAGAAGAAACAACTGATATGTGTAGGGCACTAACCACCGTCCAATTAAGTCGATTACAGGTGAAGATCTCCTATGTGGGATCAATGGATCAGAATCATGGTTCACATCCTCCTGCAATTGAACTACATGTACCTCTAGGCTGATTGATAAACGGTCCTTTTGGTCCACACGATTGACTCTCTAGAATACAACCTTTCTCATAGAAAGACAAGTCCAAGTTGTTCTGTATAATCCTTATGAATTACGTTGACGTTCCGTATCTACTTCTTTCAAGTGGTGGCAGTTTGGTAATTTTAACTCATAATAAACAACAAATTTCCATGCACCACTTTTGTCAATGGGTTAGATGAGATGAAGATAGTCCAGGAATGGCAGCTTCTTCTTCAAGGATGAGGTATAGAAAAACGAATTCATTCATTGATGCTTAAATTTGTTGGTCTTGATCTAAAAGTTTTCTTTTTAACCATCACCCACACTTGGATTTCCATTATCTTTTCGCTCTTCAGAACTTGAAGTCCAAAATTCAGTTTTTGTATCCTAAAAATGGAGGATAATCTCCCTCCTGGATTTAG
>JAOXJP010296643.1:0-18497 GCA_025762735.1 Platanus orientalis | reverse complement strand
GGACACAATGATTATCATAGTCAAAACTGTAAAAAATTTCTCTATTGCTCCCTGTTTTGACTGTTCACCCCCAAAATCTCTCCTCCTTTGTACTTAGTTCTAACAAAATCCATGTTAGTAACAGTAAGAAATCTGCTGCATTGACAACTAAATGGTTGAATTTTTTTTGGTATAGCAGCCAATAAATGGAGGGTTGATAACATACATCATGTCAAGTGATACAAGGACTTCTAAATACGAATCTGAAGCTTTGGATACCACACTAGAAACTGTTTTTATTGTTGTGGTTGAGGATGTTTTTCTTAATCTCAAAGCCTATCTGAAAACACTAGATTTCCAAACCAAAAAGACCAAAACCCTCTCTGAAAACCATAGTTCTGAACCAAAACCCTCTATGAAAACCAGAAGCAGAGATCTTATGATAATGCTGAAAAACCAAGCACAAATCATTCACCATCTATGAAAATGAAAAAAAAAATGACTCAAGATTTGCTGTAAACAAGAAAGAAGAGAGGAGATGGGATGGAGGAAAACGAGGGAGAGAGAGAGAGGATCAGGAATAGACCACTCACCAGAGTTGTTCTCCTTCACCAACGACCATGATCGTTCTTGAGCGAGAGAAGGATCCCAATGACTCTTTTGGCCACTTTCTGAATCGCGTGTTGCTTCTCATTCCAAAATCTGACTGATTTGATCGGATTTTGGTTAAAGGGTAGCGGGTGTTTAGGAAAATCAGAAACGAAAAATGTCTTCATTTTCCTATTCCAACCAAACGCTCCTTCCTTTTTTACACATTTTCCTCCGTTTAACTTGCAACCAAGCAGAGCCTTAGGATGCATGTAAACATGATTACATGTAGAGATCACAGGAAAATTATCAAAGTAATAAGTTTAAGCTAGGTTCCTACTCTTAGTCATACTCAACTCAAGATCAATTAGGCAATCAGTTCTGGATCAACTAGTAACACACCTTCAGCTAAAGAACTTATAAAATACCCAAAACAGAATGTAGATCAATACCATGTGCTATGCCCAACATCAGAATTGAAAAAAAAAAAAAAAACATCAAAGAACTATGCAAGAACCTTTAGGACAGAAAGAACAAAATCCAACAGCAAATAAAGATTATCAAAACAGTTCAGTCCAAGGTCTAACTATGCAGAAATATCAGAAATTCTAATGCTGCCGCAGGAAATAGCAAAGAAGGATACGGATTCAGACCTGTAGTTATAACCATAGGTAGGGTTTTATAATATAGATGGTTCAGGTCGGATTCTGAAGGCCACATAAACAGCAACAGAAACCCCTCAGATCAGGGCTGTTGGGTATTCAAGAACCAGGGAATTCTGGTGTAAACACAGCTTGGGTATCCACAACAAAAAGAAGAAAGGTTTATGGGCAGTAAATGGGTAACCGCGGGTTAGGGGTTTTATAATAGAATGATCTCTGGTGGTTCTGGTATGGCCACAGGTTAGGGGACGTACACAAAAGCTTGCAGCAGCATTATCAAGTGCTTGGGGTTGATGGGTTTCCAAGAAAACCAGGAAATAATGATCTTGGAACCCCACAAAGGCTTAGTACTTTCAGAAAATTCTGGTATAGGTAAAACAGCAATGGTATGATGCAAAGATTAAAGATTTTTAGGGAACACACAGGAAAACAGCAAGAATTTATATGAATGGGATTGAGTCTTTAGGGATTCTCAGATTAGGATTCAATACTCAAGGAAGGAAGGTGAAAAGAAAGGATAATAGCTAGTTCAGTGGCCTCTAACCAAAGATCCAAGGAGGGGTTGGTCTCTCACCAACAAGAAGCTTCAACCCTAGGAATCTCTCCTAGGTATCCAATCTCTGGATGAGGGGGAGAAGCCAGCAGTCGAGTACTCCAAGAAATTCTGTATTCAATCCTTCATTACCCAAAACAAAGTCTTAAGCCTCTTAGTCTTATGTAGGTGACGCCCTACTAAGGGATTACAAGGCGTTCTCACAAACACCCAAAAACAAAAACAATAATACCATCTATGTTCTATGTGTACATATAAGTTATATGATATAACAGAAAACTAAGAAATAAAAACAGCAAACTAAAACCTTTATTCACCCTAATCACAATCCATGTGATGTCCCAAAAGAAGGTCCTTCATGGTTGCACACACATGGGATACCTAGGCTGACCTGTGGGCTCCACATGGGTTTTGGCACCCATATCTGCATCACTTATGAGTCATAAGGCCCCTATGAGTTTCATATGCTAAAACTACAAAAGAATCCAAAATGGCAGCATAATTATTGAGATCAAAGACAAAAAACGAAAACCTCTATTGGACGTTAACTCGTCTGTGAATGATTCATTAAATCTCATCAATTTTTGAGTCAAATCAGCTCGAACTTGTTGTAACAGGTCTTAAATGTTAGGACACACCAAGATCAAGTGGTTTGATTCAACGAAAAATCCCCAATAATTTGCAGCATCAAGATTTCTCAAATCTGAAAATATTTCGGAAATACCAGAAAATTCCACAAAACCTTTGAAATGGCAAATGTAATATACTAAAAAATACCAAAGATTAAGCTCTACTAAAAACCATGATCAACTTACATGGTCTTGCACACTGTCCATGCTGACTGCTGATGTCGGCTGGTCCCCTGTGAGCTGCTGCTTGTGTTGAATTCACTAGATCCTTCTCTAGCTCTGATACCAAGTAGAAAGCTAGCGTTTACTAGTGTGCTTAGGGTTTGTAGTATGAGAGAAGAAATAAAAGAAGAAGAAAAATACATCTTATAGGGGAGGACATATGGAGAGCTTAGGTCTGTCCATTGATCAAAAATCAGGATTGGCCATGGCCGATCCCATCCAGTTATGGATCGGTCAATCCTACAATGGATTGGCTGGTCTTGGATCGTCCCCCCAAAAAAAAAAATCTTATAAAATGTCTAGTCATTTCAGAAGACTTCCTACAATAATTTTAAAAAATAAAAACATGTTTTTGAGCATGTTAGATGTACAACATATGGGATTCAAGAGATTTAATCAGATAATAAAAAAAAACGCAATCCCAAATTCTAAATTCCAAAGAACCCTAAATTTTCACTTACAATCAACCAAAATCCACTAATATACAAATTTTTTATGCACAAAACTTTGTAGAAATAGGTAGATTAGCGAGTTAGAAGGTAAAATCTCAAAAAATAAAATAAAATTTCAGGGATATCAAGCTGGGAGAGAAAGAAATGAAAGGGGGGGGGGTGTTCGGCTGATCACTTTTATCGGGATCAGCTGGATCAACCAATCCAAGGGGATTGCCAATCCACGTTGGGATTCCAGATCAGCTTGGCTGATCCCGGTTCAATCTGGCTTTTTAGGACCATGGTCTGTCACATACTCATTTATTATTTATACTTTCTGGATATACAAGAATACATACAGAATGTAGAGTATTTACAAGTATTGAAAAAGTTCATTACATAGTGCTGGTCCCAACTACGGGGTGCTATCCTTTGGCATTTTTTGCATAGAGTGGCTGCTCATAAGACTCGAACCCACGTTTTCACGCTGACAGCCCAAGCCACGACCATTGCACCGTAGCAATGACCCTAGAGTATTTACAAGTATACCCAACCAAATGTGAAAGACCAATATACCCCTGTACTTGTACATATTCAGCACCATATACCCTGAATTCCTATAGAAAATTTATCTAGGGACCAAGCTGATCATAGGAAATGGTAGTAGGGTGCTCTTATAGGACGATGCCTTAACCAACTGTGCAAATGTGCGTTTCTGGAGATTTGTAGAGTGGCAACTAATAAGGTGAAAGTGACTGTTTATATGGATACAATGGTGGATTCTGTGGTTTGGATGCCACAATGTGAGGAGACTACATATTGAGTGGAAAATTTCTTCATTCAGTGATCTTATGGCGAGCCTTGAGAGGATCCAATGCAGTTAAACTGGGAGGACAGAAGAGTTTGGAGGTTCAAGGAGAGAGGAGCATTCACAGTGAAATCCTTCTATCAATTATTTTCTTGCATGGCACCCCAACTCCTTTGCACAGTTTGATTCCTCTCCATTCATGGTAAAGTCAAGGTTTAATTGTTGTGGACAATATGTCCAGGTCTTATATCACAGTTGATCATCTCATAAACAAGGGCCATTTTCTCACCAATGTGTGTTTACTTTATCTGAGAAGTGGTGAGTCGGTGGATGATTTTCTTCTTCGTTTCCAATTTGCACTAGATTTATTTGAACCTTTTCAATTGAATTGGGTGGTGCCTGTGGAACTCATTCAATTGATTTCTTGTAGGAAAACCATAGAATTTGGGTTTGAGGTTGTGCTCTGTGGAGGATGGTCAGCAGCCATTTTTTTGGCGCATTTGGTAGTTAGGAAACAACAGGTCTTTTAATAGTTAATCAGAACATGTATATTGGGTGGCTATTAGGTCGATTCAGTTGATTATTTTTTTATGCTGGTGACTTCAGGACGAGATGGGATTATGTCTGTTGAATGACTTTACTTTCATTTGGTCTATTAACTTTTTTCTGGACTGATTTCTGGATAGAATGGGCTGTGGTAGATCATATGGTTAGAGTTTTCTAATAACATGGATATGCGACATATGTACAAGATCTGCAACACAGTGAATGGTGAATTCCTATCCCTTTACATGTGACCTCTCTGGCATGGTATTTCTTTTTTTGGTAGTGTTAACCATTAGGTAGATACTAGATGGATATTGGTTTAGCTAGTTAATTGATTGTAGTTTGTCTTTTTATCCCTTTTTATTGATGCTGTTACTTCACTAAGTTTCATAGTTTTACTTTGGGATATCTTATATCTATTCCATTTTGTGTTCTTCTAGTTTACCCGGGAAAATGGATTAAAAGTTATAACACTGATACATCCTCTTGTCGTAGAGAAAAGCGGGAAGAACAATGTGATCTCTTTTCGAAGAGAGGACGTGATGAATTGGTTGGATAGACTGAAATCATGCTTGGTAGGTTGTGTTGTAGGCCAAGTGATTAGTTTAAATGCACTCTGTATTTGGGGGAAGAAGGTGTGGAAGATATCCAGTGAACTTCAGGTCTAGCGATTGCCAAAGGGCTTGTTCTTGATTGGCTTCCTGTCTATGGTAGAAGCAAGGAGAGTTTTGAAGGATGGAGTCTAGAGGTGGGAAGGTGGGGGGATTATGTTGGATATATGGCACCCGATGGCGGGGTGTTGCCTGAGAAAGGAAGATGATGATGGTCGGAGTATCTAGCTATATGGTCTACTAGTGCATTTGTGGGGTAAATCCACGTTTGAGAAGATTGGCGACATATGTGGAGGGTTAAAAGGGGCAGAGCCTAGCCAGTCGGATTCCTGGGAATGGGCAAAGTTGAGGGTGAGACGGTCAGAGATTGCTTCGGAGGCGATATGGTATTGTCGGATGGGACGCTGGGTTACCGCATGGCAATTTGGCAAAGGGTACCCCCCACAATTGTTGCAATGGCTGATCTGATGGAGAAATCAAAAGCCATGAACTTAGGCATGCCTAGATCCGAGGGGGGTCAGCGGTGTGCTAGTGACAATTCAAATTTTGAATCGTATGATTCAGGTAGGGTTCGAGGGCAAGGCAGGGAAAGACAGATTTTCAGGAGGGAGGTGAAAAGGGGGACTGGTGATGTTCAACCTAGGTGGAAGCAGGGTGAACCATGTCAGTTAAACCAGCCAAACCTGACCTGGGGAGCTCGGGTTGACTCTAATAAAAAAGGGGCCAAACCTAAACCCAAGGATACTCCCTCAGGTCTTAAAAGGCCTGAATCCTATGGGCCTGGAATCCATGTGTTCGAAATGGGCCTATTTTCAGAGAACGATCGCTTATACGAAGGCCCAGGCCCAATGTGAATGATAAGATTATTAATAAGGGATTTGATGGTCCTTGTCAGAAGACCCTTGGTCCTCTCAATAAGGGATTGAGGAAAACCCAGGGGTTTCACGGGAACCAGGTGGCGAAGGCGACAAAGAATGGAGGGCTAAAGCCAGGAATGGCATCAAGATTGGTTCATCTGATCGTCTCAAGGGTGGAGGGCAACAGGAGCATAGGGCAATATTACCTGGTGTCGTCATCAAGGAAGGTAACTTCTCTTCTACCCAGGATCATGGAAAGATATCGGAGGGTTAGGGAAAGGCAAAGATCATTTGTCATGGGTCTTCGGAGGAGGAAGATGAAGATGAGGAGTGGTTGAATATTCCGGCAGGTGGTTCTTCTTTATCTCACAACAAAGACATGCAGTTTAGGGAAGGTTGCAGTAGGTAGTGGTGTGATGAAGTGGGTCTGGGTAGGGGCATGGCCATTGAATTGGAGATTATTAATATGAAGGATTGCCAGGTCGAGCAAGGGGAGATCAGGTAGCGACAGTGGGGTGATTACACCTCCGATGGGTCTGTTTCCGAAAGTCGGGGCGGTTTGTTGGAGGAATATGAAGATGCTGATGGGGTGACAGTAGTTGAGCCTCTTTTAATGCTTCCCCCTCTATCCCCTCACTCAAAATGGATGATCAAAAAAAGTTGAGGTGAAACGACGCCTGGGGTATGCTTTTAGAGGTTTGGAGGAGCGGGTGGAAGAATTTTTCTAGGAGATTGAACGACATTAAAGTTAGAGCCTAAGGAAATTGTGTGATGAGGTGGATAAACCGAAAGGGCAGAAGAAAGCCAGGGAGCTGCGTAATTTGCAGTCCGAAACTAATTATGGCTGGGAAGATAGGGGGAGGGGCAAAAGAAAGAGGAGGAGAGGGTCGACTCATTCTATGTCTAATGATGAAGCTGACAATGTGTGCTTGGAATGTTAGAGGGTTAGAGAGGGTGGAGAAAAGGTGGGGAATCTGGGATTTTCTGGAAAGGTGGAAGGTGGATATATTTACCATTCAAGAAACGAAGGCGGGGAGTTTGAAGAGGGGTTGGAAGATGGATATGTGGGAGAGAAGACACCTTGATTTTATTCATAAACCAACTATTGATTCGGCGGGTGGCATTCTGGTTGCATGGAATTCCAATGTGGTTGAGGTGTTGGATAAAAGAGTAGGAGAATTCTCTATTTCAATTTTATGCAAGAATAAAGTGGATGATAGCAAGTGGGCATTTTTTGGTGTTTATGGGCCAACTAATCATTCTGACTTCGGGGAGGTGAGTAGAGAGCTGGGTCAAGTCTGTTTGGACTGGGGAGTGTCTTGGTGTGTTGGCAGAGACTTTAATGCAATGCAGTTTTTAGGGGAAAGATTGGGAGCTTCATCTTTTTTCTCAAAATATGTGGAAATTCAATGATTTCATTGAGGATTGGGGCTTGGTTGATCTTCCATTGCGGGGTGCTTCCTTTACATGGACCAATAATCAAGCTAATAGGGTGAGTAGCCGTCTGGACCGATTCTTTTTCACGTATGATTGGTTGGAGTTTGCTTCGTTTTCTCAAGAGGCCCTCCTTAGATTGAGATCTGATCATATCCCTATCTTGCTATGCTCTAATGCAGTTACGACAGGCCCTCGTCCTTTTAAATTTGAATTAATGTGGCTTGAAGTTCCAAGCTTCAAAATTAAGAAGTGGTGGGAGGGTTTTGTGGTGGAAGGAACGGCTTGTTTCAGATTTGGACAAAAATTGAAGTTGTTAAAAGACTGTATTGTGAGATGGAAGGAGGAATTTTGGGGACTAGAGAAAAAGAAACTATTTTATCTTGCCAAGATGGAAACTCTGGACCGCAAAGGGATGATTGACGGATTAGAAGAGGTGGAAAATGAGGAAAGAAAAGAGGCGGAAAAGGATTATAATCATCTTTTGAAAATGGAAGAAATTTCTTGACGGCCAAAAGCAAGGGCAACGTGGCTCAAGGAGGGGGATAGAAATACAAAATTCTTCCATAAAACTACAAGCTGGAGAACTATTTACCAGATCAGTAGACTCAAGGTGTAGGGGCATTGAATTTACCATCAGGAAAGGATTCGTGATAGTATTGAGTACTTCTATGCGGAGTTATTCTGTGACCCCTTGCCTAATCGTCCTATCCTAGAGGGGGTAGAGTGGGACAATTTTGGCGAAGAGTAGAGGCTTGGGCTTGAAAGACCTTTTTCAATTGAGGAAGTGTTAGCCTCTCTTGATAGCATGGAAGATGATAAAGCCCCGGGGCCGGATGGGTTTCCAGCTAAATTTTTTAAGACGTACTGGGATGTGGGAAAGGAGGTAATGGAGGTCTTCGAAGCCTTTTTCTCTAAGAACCAATGGTGCAGAAGCCTAAGTGCTAATTTTATAACTCTTATCCTGAAAAGAAAGGATGTTTCGGAAGTAAAGGACTATCGCCCAATTAGTCTGGTGGGTTGCTTATATAAGCTTCTGGCTAAAACTCTAGTAATCAAGCTTAAAAACGTCTTTTCTTCTATCGTTTTGAATACACAGAATGCTTTCTTGCCTTTATGTCAAATCACGAACTGTGTTTTGTTGGTAAATGAATCCATTGATGCCATGAGGAAAGCTGGTGATCCTAGGATTGTTTGCAAAGTCGATATGGAGAAAGCATATGATTATGTGAACTGAGGCTATCTGGAGTGGGTTTAGGAGCGTATGGGCTTTGGGGTTAAGTGGAAAAACTGGATGAAAATTTGTGTGTCCTCTTTTTTCGGTGTTATTGAATGGATCTCCCACAGGCTTCTTCAAAGGGAATAGAGGGCTAAGGTAGGGTGACCCTCTCTTTCCCTACTTGTTTATTATGGTTGCTGATTTGTTGGGGAGATTATCAACTAAGGCTGAATCTGTAGGGCTGATTGAAGGTTTCTCAGCTATTAAAGGGTGCCCGACTTCTCCTTTTATTCAGTTTGTAGATGACTCGTTTTTTTTTGCTTAGAGCGGATTTGGAGTGTCTCCGAAATCTGAGGTGCCTTATTCTCATTATGGAGACGACAATAGAGCTGAAGATGAATTGGAGCAAATCGACTATGAGTCCAGTAGGGTGTGTGCTTAAAATCAAGGAGTTGGCTAATATCATTGGTTGTGACGTGCTTCCCCTACCTATTTCTTATTTGGGGCTCCCACCTGGAGCTAAAATCTTATCCAAATTGATTTAAAACCCGGTTATTTAAAAGATGGGAAGCAAATTAGCTCATCGGAAGGGTAACTATCTCTCCTTTGGAGGGAAACTTATTTTGTTGAAAAGTGTTTTTGCCAGTATGTCGATACACTTTCTTTTTCTCTTTCAAGCTCCGGCTTCGGTTTTATGCAAGTTGGAGAGAATTCAGCAGGACTTCATGTGGGGTGCTAGTCAAGGTAAGAGGAAGATCCATTGGGTGGAGTGGGATATTGTTTGTAGTCCAGTGAACCAGAGGAGGGGGGGATGGGTATTCGGCCGATAAGGGTTATGAACCGTGCTTTACTTGCCAAGTGATTATGGAGATTTGGTAACAAGAGAAATGCGATTTGGAAGAGGGTGGTGCAGGCTAAGTACATGAAAGGGAGGCAAAATTGGACTAGTAGATGGCCGGTGAGGTCAGTGGATTGTGGGGTTTGGAAGGGCATTTGCAGAGAAATGAAAGTGCTTTTTAGCTTTGTCAAATTCAAGGTTAACAAGGGCAATAGGGTTAAGTTTTGGGAGGATGTCTAGTGCTCCAGGGAACCTCTCAAATTCCTGTTCCCTTGTTACTTTAATCTACCTTCATCCAAAGACGGTTCGGTCCAAGATCATATGATTCACTCTAGAGTGTTTTGTTCCTAGGATCTTATACCTATGAGGAATTTGATTGATTTGGAGATTGAGGAAATGGGTCGTCTGATGGATATTTTGGAGAGGTATCAGGTGGGTGATCCAAATATGGAGGATGAGATGATATGGATCAAGGATGAGGATCGAGGTTTCTCTGTCAAGTCAATATTTGAAGCACTTTGCATTTAGAAATCGGAGTCTTCTCCTAGGGTGTGTGCTTGGAACCCTTTGATTCTGTTGAAAGTGTCCTACTTCGTGTGGAAGTTGTGGTGGGATCGTGCCGTAACATTTGACAATTTAATTTGGCGGGGTATGATGGTTCCAAATTAGTGTTGCTTGTGTATGTCGGCGGGGGAGTCTTCTGGACATTTGTTTCTTCACTGTCCGTGGGTGGCCTGCTTATGGAGTTACTTTTGCACCAGTTTGGGGTGGAGTGGGTTCATCCAGAGTCCATCTATCAGTTTTTAGCATATTAGCCTACCCAGAATTGCAGCAATTGGAGTAAGACCGGTAGCCAAATGTGGGTTTTAGTGCTGGCAGCCTTGTGGTGGTCGATTTGGGAGGAACGGAATAGAAGACTCTTTGATGGCTATGCAAGTCAGATGCGTTCGGTTATGGATGGTTCCCTCTCAAGGCTTTATGACTGGATTCATGGCTTTTCCCTTGGGATTCACCCTCATTATGCAACATGGATCTTTGACTAGGACCGCTCCATTTTTCACCCTTTTTAGGTTTTTAGTTTGTTTGTTATTCTTTTTCCTTTCTAGCATGGCTTATGCTAGGTGTAGGGTGCAGGTACCTAGATTTTATATATATTACCTTACTTTTTCAGAAAGAAAAAAAAAAAGTGATCTTCTAAACATAAAGATGTTGTAATATCTGGTATGAATTTATTGTTTTTATCATATGCTTGGTGAAGGACTGAAATTTTATTCAAATGCCACGCAATTCATCTTAGTCAAGCTGGGAGGAAGCTGGTCAACTTTGGACTTGTTAACAACTGATCCCAAAATAGTTTTCTTCTTATTAGTATTGGTAAAATTACCTGATTTTTTTTCCAAAACTCACTAGTTCATTCCACTCTTATGTTTCATTTAGAAGGGCTAAGTTTTTGGGAATCTTTGTTGTTTGTGATGATGCTGAAGTTAACCTCTTTCTTAACATTTAATTCTGCATTGAAATTTGCAGTTACTGCAAATCTTTTAAATTTTGTGAGGATGTTTCGGAGAGCACATGATGAAAACTGCAAGCAAGCCGAGTTGGAGAGGAAGAAAGCCCTGAAGGAGGCTGAAATGGAGAAGGCAAAGGGTATTAACCTAACAAAGAAAAATGTGAAATAGCTAAGATTGTTTTCTCCATATCTCCACTTGGGAACCCGAGTTCCCGCCTTGCAGCTGTCGGTGACTGCCTGCAAATGAATGAGAACAAAGCTGACACTGCTTCAAACTCAGGCCCAAAGCCTTCCTTTTCAGGACTCTCGCAATGGTAAGCTTTCCAAAATGTATTGATGTATGATAACTAAGCAGAGAAGCTACTCTTTATGCTTATAGACCAGTTATGCTCGTGCAAGCCAGGACACCCCATGTGGCAGGTCTCTCTTGGCAGAGAGAATCAAGCTGTGGAACCAAATTGGTGTTAGTGACCATCTGATCTATTACATTAGTTTGGACATTTAGAAAAATGCTAAGAGGTTGAGTAGCTATATCTGTACATTGGAGAATTAAAATCATATAAAACTTCAACCACACTCTCAAAGGCATGTTGTCAAGTCCTGATGCATGATTTAAAGAGGATTGATACTCTGTGAACTTAAGTAGGATAAAAAGGTAAGAGCTTGACTGTGAGGCTGTGGGGCAATCCAACTTGCCCTCAAAAGTAGTAGTGGTAGAAGAAGAACATCAAAAAATAAAATAAAATAAAACGATGTGGTTGTTCATGTCCTAGACCATTGGTCCTTTCCTTCCTACTAAAACATAACCACCTGTGATTTGGCTGCATCTCCCTCATGCACAAATGTGCAGGGGATCAAGATCCAACATCTTAATTTTAAGAACACCTGTTGGGAGGGTCGTGCTTGTTTGTGTCCAAGACCAGTGGATCCTTTATTTCTTACAAACGTAACCACCTGTTTTTTGGCTCCATATCCTTCTTGCCCAAATGGTAGGGGATCAAGATCCTACAGCTGAGTTTTGACCATAAATGTTCAAGCTTTTTGAACCAGCGTGCTTTTACCCCAACAAAGGTTCTCGTAGTGGGATCCTTCAAATTATGATCTGACCCCACTATCTCATTTATATACATAATTATAGGTAATAATTCTTTGTCTAAATCAGTCCTAGAAGTTACTAAGCAATGTGAATTGTCTTCCCTCTGTTCGTTTGGCAGGTGTTTTTTGGGAACCAGTGCAGATGTCCTTGTGATTGTAAAGCACAAGCCCTGATGTATCTATTAACTGTGTACAAAACTCTAACCCTACTCACTTTTAAGATTCTTTTTCATGTAACATAAAAGATGGTTTGTTGGTTTTTTCATTGAGATTTTGACAGGAGCCCCCTCAAGAAGATTTTGTATAGAAGTTGAGTAATGGAAGAAGAAATAAGAAGGCAGCTAACTTTTACTGTAAGTGTCATACTACTAAATGTAGGCTGTGGGTTGGATACCACTTGTTATATAGTCCCACTCTCCATTTTTTATGATATTCTCATTTCTTAAAAGGAAATGTTTCCTGAGTCTTTCAGGGCCTCCTCTCTTTGATTCCATAGCAAAATGCAAATTACACATTTAGAAGTGGGAATGTATTCTTTTATTCGTATACGGTTGGCCCATAATATAGATTCTAGATTTTAGAATTTGTAGCAGGTGTATGCATTCTGGGTGATGGATGACATATCTTTTATAGCATTTGGAGTAAAGAACCAAAATCAAATTAACTTCAAAGGAAAAAATAATGGTTGTGTTACATATTTTAAAATTTATATTGTATCACTTACTACCTGTTAATATATGATTAGGATATATCTCAGAATGTACACCAACACTATGTTAGTTACCGAAGAACAAATTTTAATATAAAGTGGATAAGTTTGCTTCATAAGTAGCTACAACCTTCACTTTGCTTAGTATGTTAGTAAATTAGTAAATATTCTATAAATTAATAATTCTTAGTATTGAATAGAGTTTATGATAAGGAGCTCTTGAAAAAGGTGTGCAGAGGCATGTTAAACGGTTGCCACAAAAGCCATAAAATAATAGAGTAGGGGTAACTTTTCCAGCTCCTTATAGAGTGGTGGCAGATCAATCCCAATACATGGAATGCTACTCATTTTTAAATTCTATTAAATGTTTTTTATGTGATTTTAATTCTGAATATTTAAATAATATCTTAAGGATGTTTTGGGATTCATCTTGGTTCCCCAATTAATAAATAACATTCAATAACTTCTCACCTCAAACTTAATAAATCCATATCCATTGACTTGTGGTTGGCTTCATGAATCTTGTACATTATTTTACTCTATTTAGGGCCAAAGCATTCATGTCTTCCCTTGCTACTTCAATCCAAGTCATTTTTGGGCTTTCCCTTGTTAAACACCTTCAGCTTGCATCACAACACTGTTTACCAGTGCAATAATTGTTCTTCATTGCCAATAACAGAACCATCTCAGTTTTATTTCCCTAATTACCCCTTACTTCTCAAGAGTACATTCATATCTAATTCTATTATTTCCATTCTTTCCACTCATCCATATCAACATCCTCATCAGCTATACTTATTTTATGTATGTGTTGTTTATTGACTTCCCAACATTTAGCTCCATAAAGCATGGTTGGTTTTATAACCGTCTTATAAAACTGTATAATTTTATCTTTGATTTAATGCTATGCATCAATCACACAGCACTCCAGAAGGACCTCTCCACTTCACTTGAATTCTCTTCAACATCTTCCTTTAATAAATGATTGAAGGAAGAAATATGGTCTCTAGCCCCCAGGATTCTCTACAGAATGTAAAGTTCAGATATCATTCAGAAGATTTGACATGTGGCAAAATAATAAACAAAATTGAAAATGTGCAGTTCAGTTTATTGAGTTTTTTGGATACATGTTTACCACCAAAATCTTCTGAACTTTAAAAATCTGGAGACAAGCTCAAGCAGATCTCTAGAGTAACTTTTGGTTATCAATCCTAACTATTAGTTCATTTCTTTTTTATGAAATTTTCATTCCATTATTTTATTTCAGTCTGATTACTTAAAATTTTTTGATTCTTGAACATTCCTCCATGCTTTCTACTTGGCATTTTTTGTTAATTTTCTTGATGAGAAAAAGAAGAATAGGGAATGTGCTTAGGCTTACTAGACCAGCTTCAGCAAAGGGGATTTATATAACATGCATTTTTTTTTTAAATTTCCTTCTTGATGAGAAAAAGAAGAATAATGAATGTGCTTAGGCTTACTAGACCAGCTTCAGCAAAGGGAATTTACATCACACGTAAAGCCCCATCTCAGCTATGAATTTTACCTTTAACTTGGCATTAACCCTCCAAGTTTTGTCAATCAAAACTATTTCATCAGCAAAACAACATATACCATGGGATCTTCTATATATATGCAAAGTCAACTCATCCATGATGAATGCTAAGAGATAACGGGCTCAATGTTGACCTTTATTGATAGATTTTCAAGGGTTCATTATTGAGATATTAGAATGTTTCTCTTACTCAGATTTATATTCGGAATAGTTTTACTACCAAGGATAAAAGATTATCTTCTTCTCTTTCTTTTTTTTGTTTTTTTGTTTTTCTGATAAAAAAAAATGATTCTTTATTCTATATAATTCTCATTTATGTAAATATGTGTCCATTCATTGATGTTACTTCATTATATTAGTTACTATCTTTCCCTGAGGAGTTCCTTTTAATTATTGTGGTGGATTTCTTATTATTATTTGATGACCCATTCAGAAATTACATAAAGTGATTTTCTATTTGATGTTATCAATTCTGTATTAAAAAGCAAGTATCTTTATTCAATATATTTACAATTTGGTAAATGAGTGTTTCTGTCAGATATTCTTGCTATTCTTGCCAAAGCATTGATGCTAGTTGAAGTTCACTTCTAATATTAGGCATTTTATGATTCGGTTGATGTCTATCTTATTTAATCGGATGTTAGTCTCATTTAGTGACAGATCCATCAATTTCGTTTCGCATTGATGTCTCAAGGATGAGATCAACTCCATGTCTCACCTAGCTTCCTAAACAAGAGGGTTCGAATAAATTTCAAAGATTCTATTCTTTCTTTTACACCTTATACTTCAACAAATAGTTTATCAGAATTATCTTCTACAGGATATTCTCTTACTCCAAAGACTGGGTTGCCAACTAAACGTCATCAATAAGTCGGCCCTGCATTACTTCATTCCAGACCAATTGATAATCTCATACCAAACTTCCATACTAAGCTGACTTCCCATTCCCCAAACATGGTAATTTAGAGAGAGAGAGAGACAAACAGAGAAAGAGAGGTTTATCTTAGTTTGGATCCTGCCAGCAAGGGCATGTGCCTCAGATTCAGAGGATTGGGACTCAACATGGAATGTGTCTTGTCTGAAAAGATTGAAGTTTTAATAAACGTTTTTCTAACCATCTAATAAATACCTAAAAGAAAAGGTTGTAAATAATCAAATTGATGTTCTGCCAAGCTGATTTCTGGGCTGGGACTCATTTGATGGTAGGTCCTGATCTTTTCTTTACATAACCTGCTTTGCCCATCCGTTTGTTGGGGAAATTTAGAGTTTGGGCTGCAAAGAAATACCCTTGGGCCAATGCCCCATGCTGAGGTTGCTGCGGCATCAAGGGGATGGGTCAAATTCCCTTGGTATCATGCAGTGTGCATCGGTGTCCCCATACTACTGATCCCTTTGTGTTTGAGATGATTGGCTACTTTAGCAAACTTTTACCCTACATGGCAAGCGTATAAATCTCTGGGAATCTCCAATCATCTGTCCAAAAAGAACCCTTCCACCTTATCCATTGAACCACTTTTTAGCTTTATTACCCCTGCACCGACGCAGGATCCTCTGCTGTAGCTTAAAGTGTGGCATCATCTGCAGTGTGATGTATCTCAAAAATGCAAAAATTCACACCAAAATTTGATTTTTGGACATGTGTGGCACTGCAGACGTATGCAGGATGATGCCGCATTTTAGGCTGCAGTGGAAGATTTGTGCTTGACCACAATCGGGATTGACAATTTAACATTGTCCCATCATTTATGCACCCAAATTTTGTCTCAATAACACTTCTCCAAAGGCCGTCTTTTCTACACCTAAACTCTTGTCAAGAAGAGTTATGTTTATCAAGGAAATAGGTTTTAAACCGATTCGTCAGTCTATTGGGTTGATACACCAAGTTCATGCATTCGAAAGGGTTGTGAAATTTAGGAAATATGTTTGCTAACGTGGCTTTAATAAGAGTTATCTTTAACACTCTTTTAAGAGGTATTCACTCTTCCAAGGAGTCATCTTTTTTCAAAGCACTCAATTACTACCTGAGGTAGCCTTATAGCCAGCATCAAGTGGATACCTCAAGTGGAAGTGAGACAGCCTTATAACACGTTGGTGTTGGCAAGGGGGGGGGGGGGTTAGAAGAAGCTATTTCTTGGAGCTTGAACGATAAAAATAAGTGAGAAAGTCAACTCTTGAACCAAACTTACGATGTTTGATTGTTTTGATATCATATGTCTCTGTTTCTCTAGTTAGCAGCCACTTGATGAATCAACCATTGCCTGTCATGCATCCCCATTTGATGTAAATACTCTTTGCAAGGAAATGAATGTCGCCATATGAGAAGGGAAAAAGATTGATCTAGAATTTCATTATTCGAACGGTAAGCAACTGTCTACAGATAATCCAATGCAATTAAATCATCAGAACCCCCTTAACTGTATTGCACTTTAGAAGGAAGTCTAAAGAAAATTGGACACCCTTTCAAGGTCTCAGTGCCCACCCACAGTCACCAAAAGCTCTGTGAATTCATCACTCGATTTCCCAATCCTTCCAGCATCTCCATGCACTGAATTAGGTGAGTATGCCCAAGTTGACTCGCCTAGTTTTGTTCAACTACTGTGGTTGAGTTCTAATTGTGGAATGAAGTCTTCACTGAACCACCAAATGAAGTTAATTAGAAACAGAATCCCAATTAAAGAAAAGAAACTTCAGCCGAGAATAAGGGTGACCCCATACCAAAACTCATTGTGAAAGTTAGAAACAGACATCATCGGTTGGTCGATAAGACATCTCTTTTTCAAAAGGTGATGAAAACCCTCATCATGTGGGACCCTAAAATGAATTTAGCTATATAAATGTGTCAGTTTCTTCTAAGATCACATGAAAGATACCTCTTATACTTTTTATTTCCACTAAGGAGAATTGAATTTTATTGTGTTTGCGGGGAGAGAGAGAGAGAGAGCACTCACCAACACAAAGAAAAAAGAAGAAGAAGAAGAAGAAGAAGATGACAGCCAACTCATCCTTAGAGAGATCAAATAACTCAGTAGCCTGAATAGTTTTAGGAGGTGGGTGGGCTGGTATCCCTCACTTTGCATGTGATGTTGATTAAGAAATGCCCCTGAATACTCTGAAGCATTAATGGTTTTTTTATTTTTTTTATGAATAACTGATTTTATTGAAGAAAAAAGGAAAATACGAAAAATACATATAATACAAATAAAAGAAAAAGATCAACTCAAAAAACCAAAAGATAAAAAAGGAGAATAAATACATGAAGGCCAATCCCTGATAAAGTCATTGAGAGAAAAATTATGAAATTCTGGAAAAATTGATACCCATAACGCCACATCAAAAACAATTGATTTGACAACTCTGATGTAGTGATTTAAGTTTCCATTAAAAATTCTTCAATTCCACTTTTTCCACAAACCCCAACAAACTCCGTGAATAATAGTTGTTTAGAATTTTTTCCCAGCATGATTAAGGAATCATCCATTCTATTGATTTAAAAGATTTAATAGATTCTTAAGCATAACCCAAGAGATATTCAAGCGATGTAAAAAATAGTTTTAGACAGTTTTAGAAAAACAGCAATGTATTATGATATGGTCTCTAGATCCTCCATTGTTACGACATAAAAGGTCGTCTTCTTTGAAGTGTGTCTATAGTATTCATCTGATTTTGATAAACAATTCATAGAAAAGCTTTGACATGGGGAGGAGCCAAGCAAGACCAGACTTTTTTAATTGGATAAGGAGTGCTAAAAAAGAAAAAAAGAATAAAGATTTGGTAAAAAAGAAACCTAACGAATTAAGAGATCAAATAAATTTGTTAAGAGAGTTAAGACAGAGATTCACATTATTAAGGAAATATTTGAGAGAGTCAACTAAATTATCAGAAGGGGAGGTAGAGACTAGAGAGCATTTTTGAAACAAAAGAATTCTTTTGCGATGAGATATGGAATAGTCTAGAAAAAAAAGAAACAAGGTAAGATCCCCCTCACCAAATATCATTCCAAAAACTAATTTTGTAACCATTTACCAAATTTAAACACATAATGTGCTTCCATATTAATGGTAAGTATGACAGTGTTGATGGTTTGGTAATGAGGTTTAAATCATATTTACAAATAAAAGTGATTTAAATCATATGGAATGATATACACTTTTTGGGTGATGTTTTTCCCTTTTTGGCACTGATGTGTCGGTCCCTAATGTCATTCTTACTTTAGGCTAACTTTAAGTTGTCTACCAAATCCCACCCCAATAA
>JAOXJP010296632.1:0-18498 GCA_025762735.1 Platanus orientalis | reverse complement strand
GATCGAAGAGCCGAACCACTATAAATTTATGGTGTTGTGGTTTGATTGCATTCTCTTTAGTGATTGTTTATATTTATTTTGATTATGCAAAGCAGCCCAACACACTAAGTAACTCTAACTAAAGTTAAAATTAAAAGATTAACTTAATAACCTTAGGGTATTTATCAATCCTGCTCCCGCTCTACTATAGGCAATCCTATAGTGCATGACGGAGTCTCGTGGTCTATGATAAATTCATAGAAAAAAGATTTACTTAATTAAAAGAATTTTTGCTACATATTTAATTAAAGAAATTAAGTAAATCATAAAGAGGGTGAATAAATTATTTAAAAGAATTTTAAATAAGTCTAAGGATCCTATTCATCCCCTCTAAGATCCATTTCAAGAATTTCAATTGATATTAGAGCATACCTTGATTTTTCATCCTTGACTCGGAGACAACCAAGACCGTGCTTGTCAGAGACATCAAACACGTATTTTAAGGTTTGCACATATACCTTATACCCTTGTGTCAATGGTTAGAGAAGTCGTGTGATGAATTATAAGTCCTTGGCTTGGAGACAACCAATGTTGTGCTTGCCGGAGACACCAAGCACATTATTTAAGGTTTAGGCATCCCTTGTAATCATTGTAACTGATTAACAAAATTGAGTAGTTGAAAGTGGGCGTAGCCCCAGTGTGGCCAAACCACTACACATCTTGTGTTGTGGTATGTGATCTTTGTGTGATTGTTTTATACATTTCCATATTTGCAATCATTAGCAATTAAGCACTAAACACATTAAGTGAGTTAAATTAAAATTGAATATCACTAATTAACTCACTTAATTAATAATGGGGTAAATAGAATTAAAAAGAATTAAAATTTTAATTAAATCCTATTAACCCTCCCTCTGGGATTAACCTACAAGGTAGTTCAGTATCAGAGCTAGGTTAGCATTGTTAGGTTAGTTTAGATTAGGTTTCAGTTAGTTGCATTATAGGATTGCATATCATATTCTAATTAAAAAATTACATCATCACACTCGCATCCTTGTTAGACATCTTAGTAGCTTGCATTCCCTTAGAGTCGGTCCTAAAACATGCCCATGCGCCATGGGATAGATTACCATCCACAAATGACCTCCAAAGAGCTTACCCAAACCCCACGAGAGTTTACTACGAAGATAGACAACATCCAAACCTAATTGGACCAATGAACTAGGGAGATTAATACTCATTTAGATACTTTAGATGCCTCTCGAGCGTAGAGTGAGCATTCTATAGAGGGTGCTACCTAGCATGAGCCAGTGAGTGAGTGTGGCTAAGTAGATGGCCCAATGAGAGGGCATAATAGAACTATAGCTACACCTCCGGATATGGGTCAGGATCACATTAATTATGACGATACCATGATGAGACCGGTTAAGATAGATGCCCTATCTTTTGATGGTCGCCTTGACCTCAAAGCATTCATAGACTGGGTGTTTGAGTGAATCAATGGTAGTCCCTTCGTTAGGGATGCATGTCCGCCATTAACTACATCATGTGGTTTGAAAAGTTCATGATGAGATGCAATTTTAAAAAGGACCCACCCACCACATTGTTTAGATTTAGGATTTGACTTCGACCAAAACTCTACAAGGAACTAATTCCCCACATCATTACCACCTTAGAGGAAGCCTATAGGATGGTCCAAGAGTTAGAGTTGTACTTAAAACCCTAGGCCCCACATACCTTTAAGCTTCACCGTAGTGAGCCCAGACCTGGTGTGTCTGAGTGTAGATCTCTTGCAGGAAGACAGTCCTCTAGAGGATCCTTAAGATATTCTAGACCCTCTTCACAGCTGAACAAAGGTAAGAGAATTGTCAAAGAAAACCCGCGTAGTGGTAATCAAACTCAATGCTATAGATGTAAAGGATATGGACACTTTACAGTACAGTGTCCCACAAGAACAACCACTACAAACTTAAATTTGGATGGCATTGAGGAGAGTGAGAGAGACCCTAGGGATGACAATGTGGGGGATGGATTAGATGAAGTCCATTAACCCCACTATACCCCTAGTGATGAGGATCCAGAGAGTGATGAGGAACGGGTAGCATTCCTTAAGGAGACATTTTATCATACTTATTCATCAGATTCTACACCCCTAATGGTGATCACGTGTGCCCTCACTCAGCAAAGGCCAAAGGATGACTAGTGTAAGACCAAAATCATCTATCTCTATGCTAAGTGTGGTAGGATGAGTTGCAAGGTTATCATAAATTGTGGGAGTTACACCAATGTGTTGTCCGCTAACTCTCACCAGTGCCTTACCCTTAGCCATATAGAATGACATAGGTTAACACATCCTTTGTCCAAGTTTCCCATAAGCCTAAAGAGTTTTCCTCATATAAGGACGCCTTATGGTGTGATGTAGTGCCTCCACATAATCCTTGATCGACCTTAGTCATATGATATGGATGTAACACTGTTTAGTCGCTTAAACACGTATGCATTTTTGTTTCGGGACAAGAAAATCAAGTTGATTTCACTCTCACTTAAGTTAAACCCTGAGGTTAAGGGTAGGATAGATAAGGGC
The DNA here is from genome assembly GCA_025762735.1 of Platanus orientalis. Classification (NCBI taxonomy): domain Eukaryota; kingdom Viridiplantae; phylum Streptophyta; class Magnoliopsida; order Proteales; family Platanaceae; genus Platanus; species Platanus orientalis. Next base: position 15,935 of record JAOXJP010296632.1, on the reverse strand, counting down.
AAGAGCATTAAAGAATCTAAGGCAAAAGCCCTTCATATCATCAGCTCAAAATCATTTGAGTAAGAAGTCAAGGAGGAAGCCATTAGTTTTTTCCTTAGTGACTAAAGTGGCTACTCCTGAGTCTGTTACTGAGTACCCTCCCAAGGTAGAGCCAATATTGAGGGAGTTTCAGGATATGTAACATGAGGATTTCTAAATGATTTCTCACCCATACGTGACATCTAACACGCAATAGATCTGGTTCTAAGGGAAACATTGACAAATTTGCCTCATTACTGGATGAATCCCACAGATCTTGTGGAATTAAAGAAACAAGTAGACGAGCTTCTATGAAAGAGATTCATTAGGGAGAGTATGAGCCCATGTGTTGTGCTTACAATCCTCGCACCTAAGAAAGATGGATCATGGAGAATGTGTGTAGATAATAAGGCAATTAATAAAATCACGGTGAGATATAGGTTTCTTATTCCGAGACTAGATGACATGCTAGACATGATGGTTGGTGTCACTATCTTTTTCAAAATATATCTCAAGAGTGGTTACCACCAAATTCAATTTCGTTTAAGGAGATGAATGGAAAACCGCCTTCAAGACAAATGATGGGCTTTATGAGCTTGTCATGGCCTTCGGGCTTTCTAATGCCCCAAGCGCTTTCATGAGGATCATGACATAGGTGTTAAGACCATTATTGGAAAGTTCTTAGTGGTATACTTTGATGATATATTGATTTATAGCCACAACAAAAAGCAACACCTTAACCTCTTAAGATAAGTTTGTGAGCTTCTCATGAAGGAAAAGTTATATGCAAACCTAAATAAGTGTTTTCTTGTCATTACAATTCACAAGTTTTCTTAAGGTTTATAGTGTCATCTGAAGGGATATCCGCAGATCCTGAAAGTGCCTGAGCTATAGTTGAGTGACATGAACCTAAGAATGTTCATGAAGTTTATAGTTTTCATGGCCTAACAACTTTCTATAGACAGTTTTCATGGCCTAATTACTGACTGCATTCAAAAAGAGGAATTCCACTGGACTAATACAACTTCCATGGCTTTTAAGAAGATTAGTCATGGATGTCTAATGCTCGTATCATGCGCTTTCAAGACTTCTCTAAGGTCCTCAAGGTGGCATGTGATGTATCTGGAGTCCAAATAAAAGTATTGAATCAAGGACACCCTGTGGCCTAGTTTAACGATAAATTAAATGAGGCCAAACAAAATTGCTCCATCTATGTATTGTGGTATAGGCCTCAAGGTATTGGAGATGTTACCTATTGCCACAAGAGTTTGTACTATTTCTGACCAAGAAGCTTCAAGATACCTTGGCTCTTAGAAAAAACTTAACCTAAGACATGTAAAGTGGGTTGGATTTCTTTAAGAGTACACCTTTGTACTTAAGCACAAGGCTGGGGTTGAGAATAAGTTTACAGATGCTTTAAGCCACAAGATAGTCCTACTATAGATAATGAGCATCAAGGTTACTAGTGATATGCCCTGACTTCAGGGAAGTGTATGCTTCCTACTAAGAGACTAGTCTAGGAGCTACATCAAGTTTATACAACAAGATGGGTATTTTTTTAGTGGTACTCAACTTTGCATTCCACGTACCTCGGTGCACGATTTCTTGATTTGAGAATTGCAAGCAGGGGCATTGTCGCATATTTTGGTAGAGACAAGACCATTGCCCGTGTAGATGATCGATTCTACTTGCCTATCTTAAGAGAGATGTGACAAAGAAACAAAGTGTCGGATTATACTCCATTTCCAGTTCATCAGACTACATGGCAAGATGTGAGCATGGAGGCAGCGCGATTCCAATTTTGTAGTAGTAGACCATTTCTCCAAAATGGCTCATTTTATCCCTTGTTTGAAAGCGTCAGATGCTTCTAAGATAGGTCGAATATTCTTTGATGAGGTTATTCGACTACATGATGTACCCAAATCCATAGTGACTGACAGGGACATTAAATTTGTCTGCTATTTTTGGAAGACACTATGGTGCATGTTGGGCACAAAACTCAAATTCTAGTCAGCCTACCATCCTCAGACTGATGGTTAGATTGAAGTGATGAATAAGAGTTTAGGGAGTCTCCTTTATTATCTAATTGGTGATCATCGTAGGTCGTGAAATCTTGTACCATCTATACCCAAATTTGCATATAATAGTTCAATCAATAGGACCACAGGCATGAGTCCATTTGAGATTGTTACTAGTTATAAGCTTAGGGCCCCTAATGACCTCATACCTATGTTAGGTAATAGACCATCTAAGTTGGCATCTGCATTTGTACAACATATACTTTCTTTGAATGATGAGACAAAAAAATTTTACAATAAGCAATATGAGGTATAAACAGTCGGTTGATTCTCGTCATGTACATAGAGAGTTTTAGGAGGGATATTTTGTGATGGTTCGACTTAGACCTAAGTTGATGCAGACATCCAAGTTGAAGTGGACCCCATGTGATGTGTGGGTGGGAACTACACGTGTGATCTTTGTGGTAGCTAAGTGGGGGCATATAGAACATCTTGGAGCTAATTTAATTAGTATTTTATTATGATTTAATGTTAGGCGTTGTTTTTTATTTCTTTTGAATTTTTTTAGAGTCCTTATATAATTAGAAATCTTTCTAGTCAAAATTGTAATCCCGTTTTTTGCTCTTTAGGCCATTTTTAGGGTCAAAACTCATCCATTTTGGTTGATTTTGGTGTAATTTGAAAGATTATTTAGTTACCTTTCCAACAAAACCAAGATCTTGAGAATCTGATGTGATTTGGGAAAGATATGACCAAAATTCTGGACAGGTGTCACTTAAAAATGGGATTTAGTTATTTTAGAGTTTATTTTTTAGAAAGTCTAATTAAAGTGGAATTTGGAAAGATTGGCATGTAAAGTCGATATATATACTTGTAACCCACAATTTTAGGAATGAATGAATAATAAAGAATTGTTCTTAAAGAATACGGCTACTGCCTTCTTTCTATTCAACCAGAGATTGGTTCTCTTGGAGAGATTCCTCGGGTTTATGCACATTGGTGAGAGACCAACACCTCATTGGTTTTGTGGTGAGAGACTACAAACCAGGTTTTTATTATTTTCTTGCATTTCTTAGTGCTTAGATATAAATAATAATCTGTTTTGGCTAAATTTTGTGGGGACTTATTCTAAGACTATAAAGCTATTATCCTATTAAAATTTAGCCTCATTGAATAAGTTTCTTGGGAATTTTGGTTAGTTTTAGTTGTTGTCCAAATTTTTGTATCTTAATTTGAATTTCCCCAGTAGTACCAACTTCCTTGAAGCACTTTGTAGGTCCATAATCTGCAGGTAAACAACATTCCTAGGCTGTCATGCGTCATGAGTGATTCCAGCCTAGAATCACAAAGAAACAACATGGTCATAGTTTTGGACCTTATAAAGTGCTAAAACAAGTTAGACTGAATGCATAAGTTATTAACCTACTCTCAAACTTAAGTATCAGTTCAACATTGAGGACCTTGTCCCTTTTCATAGCCTAGCATCTCCCTTTGTTGATCCATTTTCAAAAATTAGCAAAGTCCACCACTCACCTAGTTTCCATAGCCTATACCACTACCACCACCATCAGCATAGAAAAAGACGTGATTGAGGATATCCTGAATGAAAAGACAATATCCATGAGACAAGGTGGCTACCAAAAGTACATTGTCAAGTGGAAAGATCGGCCTAAAACAAATAGTACATGGTTGACGCAGGAAGAGCTTTAAAGATTGAACGTGGATCCTACTCGAGAGAAATCATAGCTTTATTTCACAAGAGGCTAATTCTTCTTAGACACAAGGAGTTAATGAGGACATAAGAGATCATGACACACCTTCTAAGGTGTACTAGTGTAGGAAAATGAGCCTTTCACTTTGGTTCAAGTAGAGTGACCCATGTTGGGCCCATTTAGAACCTTTCTTGATGGGGTCGTGGCACATTACATGGAGTTACATTAACTCTTTTTTATACTTTATTTGTTATTTTGTTTATGTTATTTTAGTCTTTGTTTTATGTTTTACATAGAATAGGATATGGATGTCTTTTATTTATTTGTTTTGGGGTATTTTGGTCCTTTGACCATTATTTATGTTTTAAGGAGGTAGTCGATTGTTTTGGTTTTAGAAAGAGGGGAGCGACTTGCATAGGTTTTAGAAGGAATGATGGCTATATTAGAGGGAGACTCTTTGTATCAATCATTGAATGATTGAATAAAGAATTTTCTCTGTTTACTCGTGGCTGGAGTTCAAATCCCTAAATTGGGTTCCCCTGGAGAGAGTTAGAGGTTCTACATTCCCTTGAAGAACATGTCTTGTGGTGAGAGTGATGTGAGAGAGAAGAGAAACAATTGTAAGTAATAAATAATAATTTAGAAATTAAAAATACTGAATTTCGGACTAAGGGCAAAATTATAATTTTGACAGATTTATGAAAATTTACTAAATACCACTCACGTGTGTCAAAATTTGCCAAAACTTTCAAGATTAGTAAGACAAACCTCGAGGAGCCTAGGGTTAAAATGTCAAGTAATTTGGACAATTCTACCTAGGTCAAACTTCAGAATTTCATAAGCTCGAAGGTCCTTTAATGGAGGTTTAAGAGAAAAACTAGGGAATCTTTTATAATTGGGAAAGAAAGAAAAGGGGAAATAATGGGGAAAGAGAGGGATTTTTAAAGGAACCCAAAGGGGATTAAAACCTTGGATAAAAAGAAGAAGAAAATGAAAGATTACCTTGAATTGTTTCCCATGATTTAGCCAATGTAGGATTTAGAATACACCAATCGTGTGGTCTAATTTTTGGAGAATCTACTGAGCTTCACCTCTTGATGTAGATGATGATAAGTGTAGCACATTAATAGAGATTAACATAAGAAGGAGAAGATAAGGAAAGATGATAGAGAAGTAAGGAGGATGAGGCGGATACTCACATGTGCACCTTGTGTGCTACAATCCACATGGGGAGAGAGGGGAGTCTAGAAGATGGTGTCACCTTATGGAGAAGGAGAAGGTCCATGGCCACTTGGGAGACCACCAAATCACAACACTATTTTTTTAATCAAAATAGTGGGTTCCCGTGGCAATCCTAGAACAATCACAGGAGGTCACCATGAAAATTATGGTTTGGAAATGTTGAGGTTCCAGGTCTCCCTCGATAACTCGACCAATGACACAACTTATGTGCTCAAAAAACCTGTAATATTTTTGGCTGAAACAAGAGGCAGCTGCCATTGGGTTAAAGCTAAACTTAGATTGGCAAGAGGATGGTTATTAGATGGATGTGATTCAAATGGTTTAGCAGGAAATATTGTTCTCATATGGAAGGAAGATATCAAGTTAGACATTGTTTCAATCAACCCTCATTGGATTTGTGTAAAATTCTATCTTGAATAATGAATATGTCCTTGGTTTGGTGTATTTTTCTATGGTGAACCAAATCAGAGGCTATGACCCCAATTTAGGAATGATTTTATTAATTATGCATTCGTTGTTCATGGGTTTGTAATGTGTATAGTTGATTGGAATAACCTATGGTCCTATTCAAAGAAAAAAAAAGGGGGGGGTAGCCAACCTCTACGAGGAGACATAGAGCTAGGTCATCATGTTATAGATTCCACTAGTCTATGTGACCTTGGATGGAAATGTTTCAAGTTCCGGACTAACCTTCAATGGGACAGGAATCTCATCCAAGAAAGGCTTGATAAAGAGGCAGCTAATTCTAATTGGCATGGACAATATCTATGATTAGTACTAGATAAGATCATCTCCCAATACTTTTGCATATCTTCAATATCTCACAGAATCATAAAAGGTGTCCCTTTTGATTTGAATGGTTCTGGACGAATTATGATGAGCTCCAATTCATTATTGAGAATTGACGGTACAATGAGCACCATCTAAACCACAACCAAGACATTCCATTCAAACTCCAATGATTAATTCCAATACTTTGAAAATGGAATGAAATGAAAATTGACCACATCCCTCGAAAAATCAAATCTTTAAAGGATTAATTACGGACGTGGCCATCTCAACGATCCCCCACACAGAGGGCTACAAAGATTATAGACTTATCTACCCAATTGGATAAGATTCTCGAAGATGAAATATTATGGGCCCCAAAATCCAGGATCCAATGGTTGCAATTGGGTGATTAGAACAAGGAAATTCTTCCACCTCTCTACCCTAAACAGAAGAACCAGAAGTTTTATCTCCTTAATAAAAAATGAGAATGATTAATGGTTGCAAGAGGAGTATAATTGTGTCAATGTCTTTTACTTATACTTCAATAATTTGTTTAAATCTGTCAATCCAGAGGAAAGAGATGTAGAACAATTTATCACCCTGATTAGCAAGCGACTCTCCCCCCAACACTAGGAGTTATTTGATTGGCCCATTACAATGGAAGAAATCTATGCAGTCGCCTTCAAAATTGGTAAACTAAAATCCCCTACCCGGATGGCTTCCAAGTTGGATTCTACAAGAAGTATTGGTCTATTGTGGGTCCTGTCATAATTCATTATGCCATGGAGTTTTTTTGCAAATAAAATCTCCCTAAATAGCATCAACCAAACTTTCATAATGTTAATATCCAAGGTATCCAGTCTGGAATATCCTTTCCATTTTCATCCAATCAGTTTATGTAATGTTCTTTACAAGATCATTGCCAAGGTTCTTGCGAACCGGCTTTAAAGAGTAATATATGACCTTATCTCTCCATTCCAATTTGCATTATGAGTTATTACATCACATGAGACATCATAAGACCAAATATAAGTAAGGCTTCTGATCGAGTAGAGTGGTACTATCTTCTTGCTAAGCTATGATGAGATTTAATAATCAGTGGCAGTAAGGGATACAACAGTGGATACGATAGTGTTTATCAACCACATCATTTCAAATTCTCTTAAATGGTTCCTCCTGGAATGTTTTGCAAGCATCCAGGAGTTTAAGACAAGGGGTACACTATCTCCTCTTCTATTTATATTATGTGCTAAAGGACTCTCAACTAATTTGGAGTGGGTCGATAAAGAAGATATAATGCAAGGAATTCATATCTAAAAGAGAAATCCCTTAGTAAACCACCTCCTATTTGTTGAAGTATTTTAAAGTCCATGTCAAACAGTGAATATGTGTAATGTGTGTGTGAGTGTTATGTAAGTTTCATGCAAGGAAGCCCACATAAAGATATTGACTGGAACGGGAAGGCATCCAAAGATGGGAAAAAATTCATGTCCATAAGTCAAAGTCACATCGCTGGAGATCAAAAAGGTTTGTGAAAAAAGGTAAAAGGGTACACTGATCAAGACCAACCAAAAACCTAGGCTGAGTTGTCTAGATGACCTTCCCAAGGCCATAGAACAAGTCCTTGCTGCATATAGTAGAATCACAGCCGAAAAAAGGACAAAAATCTAAGTTTTAATGAAAATGGTCTTCATGAGCGGTCAGGGGTCCATCAAGACTAGTCAGGCAGATAACACCCAGAAAGGTGGGTACCAGGACCGGTCAAGGTCACAGGCAAGACCAGTCATGATGGAAACTATAACTTTCATGGTCCTTGAGGCAGGACCGGTCATAGAAGAGGCTTGACCGGTCCAGCAGAGAACACCTAAAGGGATGGGTTCCAAGACTAGTTATACTTGAACCATGACCAGTCTCCTAAGCGAAAAAAAATCAATTTTTTTATCCGTGATCTTGTCAATTAATGCAAGATTTTGTGACCATTTTTGGTAGTTTTCTTTACGGTTTTTACCACGTTATATATACCAAAATTTTGTCTTAAACGACAAGAAAGTCAAGGGCTAAAAGATCTAATGTTTTGAAAAGAAGTCAAGAGGTTCTTGAGCCATTTCTTATATTTAATATTGTTGCACTTAGAAGGGATTTGAATTGCAAATCTCTTGATAATTAAAGAGAATTATCTACCTTGGAGGTTCATGAATGATAGGATCAAACCTACAAAACTGTAAAAAAAGCTCCGAGAGGAAGCCGTTTTTGGGGTAATCAATCCTAGGAGGTTTGAGTTTTATTCAATTCATTGATATTATGTGATATTGCATATTATCTATCTTAAATAGTTGATTTAAATTTTTGACTCAAACAAGTAATATCTGCTACTAAGTAGCATCTATTCTGCAATTTAACTTACATAAATTCGCCTATTTAAGAGGCACTATAATTAGAGGAGATCTCTTTCTTCATTACTGATTGATTTATGTAGTAATATCAACCTATTCAAAAGCATGTATCAATCTAAGAATTTATTTCTCGATAATATTTACTTGTGATTATTGAGCCTTTATCGGAGACACCGAAGGAGGTATGGAACCTCCTTCGCCATAAGAAGAAAGGTTTTGCACTGAAAGTGAAAGAAAATACCATCATGTTTGAACAAAGATTCAAGAAAATAATGAAATACAATATAATGAATTTTAGGAAGAAACCACCATCTAACAGACAAAACCCAAATCCTAGGAGGAAAACATTTCCTAGAGAGGAACCAGTGTGCTAGGAATAAAAGGACACAGTCATTTTGCTTCTGAGTGTGCAAACAAGAAGAAAAATATGACCAAAGACAAAGCCATTACAGCAACCTATGATGATGATTTTGATGTGTTATTCCATTTATTTCTTTTACTATTTCTTTATGGTTATTCTTTGATTTGGCTAGTATCTTAGTTTTCTCATTAGTTGATTGCTTTGTTTTTAAGTTTGGTAAGTTTTCTCTATCTAAACACTAGATCCATGGAGGATTAGTGAGTTCTCAAATTGATTGCTCTACTCTTTTGTTTTTCTGCATTTTCTTCCATTTTTTGTGTGTTATTCCATTTGTTTCTTTTACTATTTCTTCATGATTATTCTTTTATTTGGCTAGTATCTTAGTTTTATCATTAGTTGATTGCTTTGTTTTTAAGTTTGGTAAGTTTTTTATCCAAACACTAGATCCATTGAGGATTAGTGAGTTCTCAAATTGATTGTTCTACTCCTTTGTTTTTCTGCACCTTTCACCCTTTTCGGTTGTCATTTTGGGTGAGATTACAGTTTTTCATCACTTTTTATTAGAGTTATATGAGTTTGATGATTCTACATATTCTATAGAATAATTCTTTTCAATATGTCTTAGTAGAAACTTTGGTTTACATGAAATTATGGATTCTATATGTTTATTACTAGATCTACACAAATTTGATAATGTTATATCGAAGATTTACTCATTCCCTTGTTCTACCATTATAGATTCACTGGAATCCTAAGTTTCTCTCTATGATTGGAGGTAGAAAAGTTGATTTCTTATGAAATTCAAAGGGAAAATGATTTCTACTTTATATGCTTGATGTTTGCCTTGATTTCCTCATACTTAAGATTTATATCCATATCATTATTACAAGTTGGTAGTCTCTTCTTAATTTTATTAGCTCTGAACTTTGTTCTTATCCTATTTCATATGCTAGTTGGACATTAATGTTATTATTAAGCTTCCTACTTGATTATATCTACTTACACGTGATCCGATGAGCTCAATATTAGTAATGTTGCATTCACATATCTTTATTGGAACTTTCATATGAGTATTAGTTTTGGAAAGTTGGAAGAGGAATTTCGAGCACTTGGTTTAGTATATGAGTTATTAGTTTCCATTTGGTTTTAAACATAGGTTTTACATGGTCTCACCTATGAGTTTTACTACATGGACATCTCTTGCATTGTATCATTGTGTAGCTACATACTACTCTATATAGGTATGAATTTAAAGTACCATTCGTATTTGAGGATTTGGCTTTAACCCAATCATTGGGATTCATTAACAGGTGAATATAACACTAGATGCCCACCAATTCCATATGAGATTTCAGTTTTATCAAAGACCCTACATGGGTCATATGAGATTTCAATTTTATTGGAGACCCTACATAGGTTATATTAGATTTTAGTTTTTGTCAAAGCCCCTATGAGGGCTAATCCGTTAGATTTCATACAAGGTGTTTTGACGAGATTTGGTTCAAGAACCTATATAGGTAGAGTTTATTTGGTCCGAGGCATTTTTTGGAGAAACCATTCATGGTTTATGTGATTTTGAGAGTTGTATTGGACTCCCATGAGCATGCAATTGTTTTGATATCTATTGGCTAAGGAGGCTTAATTACTTTAGAGGTGCTAAAGCCTACTTATAAATGGGTGTTTTGTAGTAAGCATTCACATTACATGTTGCACCTTCCTTATGAGCTATACTTTACCTATCTCAGCTATGGAGTTATGTTGATTTGACTTTATTGTTTCTAGCCCCTTAACTAGAATATGATCATTGTTATAGTTAGTTCAATTCTTAAATGTTACATTCCGATTTTGTATTGAGTCATACTTGTGCACATTTAACTTACTCTGTGGGACATAATGTATGTTCTCTCACAAACTATACAGCTTACTCATGTTTTTAACACCATTTTAGATGGTTCTCTGTAGTACTTGCTCTAACAGCTTTGGTCCTAGAGTTGGCTCGTAGGGACGAGAGGACCATCTCTTTATTTGCTTTCCATTTAATATTACTTTTAGCACATTATCATATGAGATGGAGATTATTCAAGACATTATTTTATTTGGTTATTTAATAGTTTCTATTTGAGGAGGTGGATATCTTGTTGGCTTTTTGACAATACTGTTTGGACATTCATGGACATATTTATTTGGATGGTTTGAGAGTAATAGTTTCTTGACATGGATGTTGGAGATTACTATTCATATTTTGGTGTCTAGTTAGAATGTATGTTTATATTTCCCTTGCACTTGATGATAATGGATGTTTCGTTATGGTTATGATTTCATTGTGAATGTCATTTAGTAATTTATGATATTTAATTGGACAAAAGAATGTAAAAAAAATTGTTATAATTTTATAAGTTAAGAACTCCTTCTGCAATGAAAGAGCGTATGTCACACTTCCATATTTGTGATGCCACACATGTGTCTTTCCATATTTATATTCTGATTTCTTTGTGTGGCTTTCAGGGCATGACAGAGTTAGTATCAGAGCAGCTAGGTTTGGATTCTGCAGACTCTATATGTTTGGAGATGAGTTTATTTTGGGAGATTTATTTGGATTATGTTAAGTTAGAGAAGTTAATATTAAGGATTATTTGATTTGCGAAGTTAGAGTGTTTTATACATGATATAGTCTTGATGGATACAAGTATTTAACTATTGTTTTGGTGCTTATAAGTGAGAATGCCGCCTAAGAGTACTAGAGCTAGACTAGACACATCACCATTGGAAGATCATGGCCCGACAGGTGGTTTGGAGGCTATCTATAGTTTGACTAAGGTAGTGCGAGAGCATGTCGACAGCGGTGTACCGCTTAGAGACAAAGAGGTTGTGCACCAGGATAAGACCATTGAGAGGTCTCGTCGCATGGGACATCCTGAGTTTCATGGTACTTCCAATCTCATGGAGGCAAAGGCTTGGCTTATGCAAATTGAGAAGATCTTCAAGACATTGAAATGCCTCAAGGACCAAAAGGTGAATCTGGCCACTTTCGTCTTACAAGGTAAGGCAGAACATTGGTGGCGGGCTACTGAGCATAGTTTGGTCCATTTGTTTACCCCACTTTCTCAAATCCAGTCTGTAGAGAAAGTGTGGGAATGGTGGTTAAGAAAAAATGGGTAGTTACCCAACTTCTCAAAACCAAATTGCATATAGTAGGTCTCATGATCACCTATAACCGTTCGAAGAAGTGGCCATGAAACCAAAACATGGCTAACTACCCATAATAACTACTCGAGGTAGTGGTCATAAAACTAAACTACCTATAGCCACTCAAGGAAGTGGCTATGAAGCCAAAATATGGCTAACTACACATAATAACTTCTCGAGGTAGTAGCCATGAAACCAAACTACCCATAACCACTCGAGGTAGTGGCCATGAAGCCAAAATATGGATAAGTACGCATAATAACCACTCGAGGTAGCTGCCATAAAGCCAAACTACCCATAACCACTCGATGTAGTGGCCAGGAAACCAAATGACCCATAACCGCTCGAGGTGGTGGCCATGAAATTTGAAAAAACTACCTACGGAGTTCTATAAATTATGGCCAAGAAGAAGAACAATAAGGATAATCAATCATCATCAACAGTATCTCTTATCTATATCGGTAGCATTAAATTAGGCAAAATAGTAGCTTCATCCTACAGTTACTCGAACCCATGTTGTATGCAATTTGATTATACTGTAGAACCAAATTCAATAAGAATCTTCCTGGAGAAGGGCATCAGCTAATCTATTTCGTTCACGGAACCAGATTCAATGAGGTTCTTCCAAGAGGAGTATTGGATAATTTGTCTTGTTCGAAGAATCGGATTCAATGAAGTCTTCCCTCAATTTTAGAGGAGAGACAGTGGTCAATCTGTTGTTCAAAGGTATCTCTATAACTAGCATTGTACTCTGTATTATGTATTTCAATTTAGTAAAATTTCCTTTATGTTGTCAATTTGGGTGACATTATTTGTTGTAAAAGTCCTTAGTTTGGAGGCATTACCGAACCTGAACCCTTTTAATAATCCAAATTGGAAAGACCCATCCACGTGTCGATCCAAGAATAAAAGAATTTTTGTTAACAACCAACACTATGATTAAGAGCCCTTGATTTGGAACATGTTTCTGGATGCTTTCCACACCAATTACTTCCCAGATAGCATTAGAGACCAGAAGAAAGCTAAGTTTATGTGCCTTGTGTAAAGCAACATGTTTGTGCTTCAATACAAGACGAGCTTCATTGAGTTGTCCCGCTATGCATCTCATTTCATCCTTGATGATGAGGGTAAGACTAAAAGGTTTCAGAATGAGTTGCGGCTAGCCATCCACATCCGCATGACACCTCTACGACTTAGATTTTTCATCGATGTTGTTGAGACGATGAAGTTGGGGGAGAAAGACCATAGATAAATGTTCTAACAATTTTATTCACAACCAATGGCCTTTTTCTATAAATTTCACTACACCAATCTTAAAAATTAAATCAACATAGTAAGTTTCAAATGATTTGACTGAGCCGTTAACTCATACAGGTCCTTGAACTCCATGCAACTTTAGGCATAGTTTTGCCACTAAGCCATTTAGCACTAGCTTTACAAATTATGATTCCAACATCATTATAGAACATCGGTTTTTGTCCATTTTGAACCTAGCTAAGTATTATACAGTTGATTATCCTTGTAGCTATCTAGCAACTATAAATCAACCAGTGACACCTCAGATTCATTTTTGAAAAGATATGAAATTTCTCATCCATATATTGGGAAGTAGTCACATAATTTAGGCAAAGGCTTTGTTGGCCACAAAATTACCATACAACCTAAGTTTAAGAAAATCGTTGGCTAAAGCTCCTCCACATTGCATAGTAAAATTGGCAACATTAACAATTGTAGATTGGTCATTTTCCTTGAGAACAATGTAAATTCGGGTATTTTATAGTCTCTTGGCAATTTAAAACATCAATCTATTCATTATGGACATAGTTTCCTATAGCTTTTGGCTTATCTAGAATAAATAATTTCTCCTTCCTATAGCTTGGGCTTATCAAGAATAAATAATTTCTCTTAATGTAAAATGGTTATTTCCCTAAAGCTCTCTCCATATAGATGGGAGATGGTGGCCTACTTAGCTGACTATTAATATTCAATCCATCAACAAAAATTCCTATCATGCAATTAAAGTTTTTTTTGACATAAGTCTATGGCTTTCTATACAATCTATGGCAAGAGTTTGTGGCTTTCTACAAAACCATCCCTCAACTCGTGGGTTTGAACATTAAAAGTTTCCACAATCAAATCTAGGGTCACAGAATGAGATGTAGACCCTTCTTCGCACTACTGATTCCCTGGCACATGGAAGAACTTTGGAATATGTTCCTGGTTTTCCTCAGAGGTCACATTTTGGTCAATTTTTCATATTTTTTTAATGTTGTTTTGGCTTGATCCTACTAGGTATGTCAAAATTAAGTGTAAGCTAGAAAAAAGTGTATTTGTTAAGAAATGTATTGTCAATCCCATGGACAAAACAAATGAGTTGTAATATATTATATCAAAGTCTGATAAAGAGTCCCAAGCTCACAAGGAAAAAGACAATGAAGGACTAAAGACCTATAGACCAAGACAATGACAAGTCAAAGGAAGGAAGGAACAAGACCAAGATTCACTCTTTACAAGGATGTCAGAGACAAAGCATACCAAAGACAAAAAGTGATGTTCATGACAAGCACAACCACAGAAAATACCCACACTATGCATAATGCACTAAAACTTTAAGAAATGAACCCAAGCGTGGAATGTGAGGTAGTAAGATGGGTCTGAAGGCATTGGTGTTGGTCCCAAAACATTGGGAGAAAAAGAACCAAACCAAAAAGATGATGATAGAAAAATTCAAAAAAATAGACCCCTAATCGATCACAAGATTAGTGATCCATCATGGCCTGATCGATCAATCATGAAACAAGTTTCCAGGCTAAATTCAAAACTCTCAAGAGTTGTGATCTCACAGCCTGATCGATCACACATTCATGATCGATCACAAAAAATGCATGATCGATCATGCCCACAAATCTAAAAAAATCTCTCTTATTTTTAGAGATTCGAATCCGAGAATTCCCAACACTTATCCATTAGAAAATGTTTTAATCCTACGGACTAAGACTAGGCTTAGCTCTATAAAAGGGTAATAATACCCTAGGTTCAAAGAGAGACATCTACGCAAAAGAAAACTATTGTCAGAGAAGTGAGGCTAGTTTGAAAGCCAAAAAGCCGAGAATCTTACTGTGTGAATGATCTTGTACTACTAAAAATCACTATGTGATCTCCCTCTACGTTTCATATATTGAACATCTAAAGGGGAAACAATCTTGGTTATCCATTGAAAGGAAACTTGTGATTTACAAGGTATCAAGGAGCAGTCTCTACTGCATTTAAATCTGTGGAAGAAAAGATACATCAACTCATAGTAGGAGCATCCATAACTGATACATCTTGCAACATCAACCTATATGTGGTAAAATTTTATTTATCATAATAATCATTGTTTAAGTCCCTTCCGTAGGAGACATCGAAAGGTGCATTGCACTCTTCGGAGACATATAGTGTAGGTAGTGCTTGCACGACAAGTAGAAAGGTTTTTGTGTGAATTTTTACCTAGATTTTCTGTACTTCAATCTAAATAAAATTATGGAAAGCTCAGGATTGAGCTTTAGGAGTGGACATAGGCCTTAGTGCCGAACCACTATAAATATTATGTCTTGTGGTTGTGTGTGATCTCTTCATTTTGTGCTTTTTGTAATCATTGCACCTGTGAACATCCTTGTGGGTTAATTGTGTTGAGCATTAATTAAACTGTTCTCAAAAGGATAAGTGAATCATTTGACCCTACATACATTAGTTGATAAATAAAATAACAAGAACAGTTAAGTAGGTCAAAGAAAACTTAGAAAGTTAAAAGAGATTGCGATTAATCCTATTCACCCCCTCTAGGATAGAACTTCAGTATTGAGTATACCAGTGCCACGTGGTATAATTCTATGCTTTCTTGTGACTCTAGGAGGCAGGCACCAAGTCAGACAGAGTAGTTGGTTGATGGTTCAACCAATCATCTGGTCAGCCACTGAAACTAATTCAAACAATTTATAAGGGGGAGGTTTATCCCTTAATTAGGTTCTTGTTTCTAATTCGAGGACTTTGATCAATGAAATGCATTATGTACATGAATGTGAATGAGCGTGTGAGTGTAACGCCCTTGAACCCGGACTCGAATATGGATTCGTAAACACCCCAGATTTAGATTGTTACCGTCACAATCCAATATTTAGAATAGCACAAACCATGGGCCGATAAACCAAAGTTCAATAGTCCACTAGTTAGAGAATTCACAGTTTATATTTCC
>JAOXJP010296611.1:0-18499 GCA_025762735.1 Platanus orientalis | reverse complement strand
GTGGGAACTGTAAAAACAGTATCAGGGTACAGACACACCGGTGCCAAAAAGTGATAAGTGTCTCCCAAAAAGTGCAAGTCACTTTTTGGTACTGATGCGTCAGCCCCTCTGATACCGTTTTCACGGTTCTCAGGAGATTCGTCCTCACATAATTCAAACCCTTCTGTCAGGTATCGACAAATTGATTGTTACCGGTTTAATACTTCTTCATTTATACTTGAGATGATTCAAAACCCCAAACAAGAACAAATTGTCTACAGTTTGAAATCCTTCTATAGTTTAAACGGTCATATCGTACCCGTACATGTCGTCTACCGTTTAACCACACACGTTTGTGGTTGTGTAGGCTCGTTTGAACTGCAGAGAGATTTCAATTCAAACTATAATTCCCTCTGCCAAACGAGAGTGCATAGTACAGTGCTAGTTATGAAATCAAGTCGACCTAGTTTGTGGTGGGGGCCATTACTGGCAAGTGAGTACTTCTTACTAGTGTCGTGATTTATAATTTTAAATAATCGAAAATTGTAACGGTAGCACCCGAGTTGACTCAATGAGTTCAGAAAACATATTCAAAAATGCTTTTACAAAGGACAAGAAAGGGTCTTAGTCTTTTCTGTTTCGGTCTTAAACAAAGCCCAACAACAAAATTACAATGCAAATAGTATAGAGGCACCACCGATTCACTATCAACTATCAATCGAACACAAATGCTGCTCTTCTAGATTATATCCACAACCATCAGACGGCTAAAAGTTCATCACACTCCCACAAGGTTTGATCCTCAAATGGAGCACGTGGCCGCACCCTACCCGTACATCACTGGATCATACGTTTCTTGCCACAGGGAACTGTAGGGAACTCCATAGCTGAATTGAGAATCATCTCCGAACTCTCCCAACTCTACCATCCCTACAATGTCATCAACACATGAGTCCATGTACCAGCTCCCCATGTCATCACTAGGTGATGCATAAGCCATTTCTATATCCATCCAACCAAAGTCATGGACATGGGATGAATTAGACCCCGAACAATTGTAACCGTCCTCCAATCCCACATCTTCCGGTTGACAGTTCTCGCCGTCGACCGTCGAACTACACCCGGTCATCTTGCTCGTATCAATTTCCGCCTCTAGAGATTGAATTACGAATCCTAACCTTTCATCCTCGGCCTCCTCCTCTTGTGATTCTTCTAGCAATGACATGAGGAGGGTGGTGTCAATTTCGGTAGCCTCTATTTCTTCGAATTCGGCTTCGCCGACGACATGATCCCAACTCCCAGAATTTGATATAGAAGCCATGTCTGAAAGACAAAGAGAAAGAAAAAGAAAGCAACTGCCTAAGCAGTAGTACAAGAGAAGGGAAGTTTAAAGGGCAAGTAGCTGCTCTCTTACAACACTTACAATATGGGTGGTGCCCTTTAAGTAGGCAAATCATCTACCAAGTCATAAAGACAACTTCCAGCCATCACCCGACAATCAGGTGCACCTAATTTTCTACAAAAATACACTAGCACAGGGTTCTTGTGGGCCCACTAAGATCCCAAGATAGCTTAGAAAGGATAAGAAACTGACACCTGTTAGGCACCAAGTGGCTTTACAGATAAGCAAAAGCCAGTAATGACTAATGGGTGCGCATGTGACATGGTGAAATGAGCACAAAGATGGTACAACGAGCAATCTCAATCAGGATTGGAGAGCCGGTGAGAGCCCACTTGCAGTAGCCAACTGAATAAGTTGGGGGTGGTTAAGACAACTCAACCCCCACGCTTTGGTGCACATGGTGCCACCAAAACGTGTTGGGTGGGCTTAGATCTCAAAATCTCTTACCCGTAGTGGGTGTTGAATCCACACCCATGTGATGTGCCCCCACAAGGCACCAACCTAAGCACATTTTGACTTCATCCCTAAAGAAGTCATTATTTTATTTTATGGAAAATCACTTCAATAGCCTTAATTTCCTTGGGCAATCCTCCTTGCTCACATCTCTTAAAGATCAATTTAAGTGGTAATACCCATTGATAAGACCTTATACCATTGGATTGACTATATACATTAATTCACGTGTCGTAAAACTCTGCCCGTTTCGAATTTGCTTGCATTGTCAATCCCTAACTCAGATGAACTAAGAAGGTTATGTCAGATTGTCAACCTCTAACCACTTTTTTTCAATCATGATTTGATGTTTCAAGATGATAATAGAGAGTAAATAATCTAAAATTGAGTTGAATCGCAGATGAAGATTCGTGTAGTCAACCCCAAACAGTTGAGATAATGTTCCATTGTTTGATCATCACTCAAAGAAATTTTAACTTAATATATAAGCAAGCGATGATTATGTAGACAGCCCATGGGTTGATTCATAAGAATTATAAGGAAAATAAAAGATATGATTATGTTTTGCTAAATTGGATTTGATAAAGATTATATTAGATTAAGATTTATTCGATGCCAAAGGATTTTATTAGGTTAGGTTTGATATGATTTAGTTACTACTTTTATCATTATAATTGTTTATGTAAACCTATTAATAAAAGCATTATATACATGGTGATTCAATCAATAAAGGTCCCCTTTTCTCAAGTTCATGAATTCTAAAAATGATTTGTGTAGAGATACTTGTTGCACACAAGTTGCACTAAAAGGTATCCAAAAGATATATTTTTCACTAGTGTGGTGTGATGTTTGAAGTCTTTAAGGCACATCTAACTAAAGTAATTACCCTTCACATTAAAACTTTAGAAATACAATCAAAGCTTTGTCTTCATTAAGATACATATTCTTCGGTGGAAAGTTAGGGGTGCTTGTCCATTCCGTGATATATGGTGAGATGTCGGTGAATCTTGGGAAAATATTGATTGGTTTACGCAAATTGCCTCACACCCTCCTAATATGCCTTATTTTTTTATGTCATCCCTTTAGCTTTTCTGATCATTCACTTACTTTCTTATGCATGTATGAGATTTTCTATTGTAATTGGATCAAGTCTTGGTCAGGTTCGAATAACCTATCCCTACACTCTACGATAAACGCCTAGACCATATAAGACATATATATTTTAAGTTTGATAATTTTCAGTCACAAACATGTTTAAGGCACATGCCTCAACTCTCAAGATCAAACAATTTCTTATTACTTTGTTGCCAAGAAGTGATCAATCAAGTTTTTTTTTTCTTTTCTTTAGTCAAGTTTAGGCTGCCTGATTTATGCTTCTAGCCACCTTATGTTACACTCAATCCTGCTATTGAGCTTAAGGTTTTCTAATTGGCTCTTCCATTCCTTCGGACCGTTTGTTTCGTTGTAAAACTTTGTTAATATGATTAGATTTTTTATGCTATTTTTTGATATTTTATGTCAATTAATTCTATTAGCCTTAAACTTTTAACTACTTTAATCCATATAAAGGAAAACAAAGTTATAATTTTTAAAAGAAGCACATACTATAAATTGAATTACATAATTATTGATCTGAAACAATGAAATACTAGAAAAACACAAGACCAAAAAAAAAAAAAAGATTAAGAATCTTAAACCTTGAGACCAGATCCTTTGTCCAGAACTCTCAGCTTCTCCTCTGTGGGACCAATCATATGGTGGGAAAGCATCCCATGGGTGTTTTTGTAAATATATTAATTCTCTTAACTATAATTCCTTTTCCTATATATTTATAAAAATACTTTTGAGATGCTTTTCTCCACGTCATGATTGAGAATCCAAGATCCTCAATCCTACACTTGAGATGTGAGAAAAGCAGTGAAGCTAATGTCTTATGATAGACAAACAAATATTAAAAGAAATCAACCAAAAATATCAGCTGTACATTGTTTTATCCTCACCAATCTCTAGAATTCAATTACTATGTTTGTTAGGTACCTATCATCAGACCCCAAATGGAACGTTGGGCCTAGATTCCATCAATTGGGTACAAGTCTGTTGGGCAATCGGGTAGTTGGGTACCCATTGACACTCCACTGGGGATTTTGGGTACCACCACACACTCTCTCTCTCTCTCTCTCTCTCTCTCTCTCTCTCTCTCTCTCCCTCCTTGAAGGAGAAAATTTATGTTGAAATTTCTTGGTAGTGGTTAGTTGAGTGATTTAGATCACTTGTGCAGCCGGATAATTTAGACCCTTTAGTTGTGGGCCCACTCTTATCCTTTTAGGCCTATGGATTCATTTTGACTCTATGTACTGACTTTATTGGTATATCACTTAGAAGATTTAAATGGATCAAACCCATGAATTTAATAGGGCTGAATTTGGGCACCTTGGTAAAAATTTCATCTTAATGTAGTCTTGTTGATCACATCAAATTAGAGATTGGATCAAATGATTAGCACTGTCGGGCCAATCCGTGGGTGACATGGAACAACCACTGCCGTGCTGCAAAAAAAAAACCAAATCATAATATCCAATCAAGATATCAGCATCTATTACGCGAAAACGTGATCTTATTGTTGATGACAGCATACAGAAAACAAAATAATGTGAAAAAATAATAATAAGAATTTTACAAAAGTAGGTTTGGATCCTGTCCAGCCTCTTTATGGCATGTTAGGACTGTCTGGCCTAATAGCTCGACACATCATGGAAAAAGGAGGTCCAACTGGATCCTGTTGGGTGATGTGTCAACCTGTTAGGCCAGACAAGGCCGGACAAGATCCAAAGCCTGCAAAAGTAAGAATAACCCCACAAACCAGGACTCCTTTAAATAACCCAGTTATATGAAAATTACAAATAAGAAACAATAGCATTTTTAAATGACCAAAAGGTCCACATATTTAATCTTAATCTCTTATTAGGTGGTCCAGATTTTTTGCACACAAAATCTGTGTAATGTATGCACACAGACCAAAGGACCGACACATCAGCATCAAAAAGTGATAAGCACCCCCAAAAAGTTTAAATCACTTTTCGACGTTGATGCATTTGTTCTTTGATCTGTGTGCACGATTTGTACACGAATTTATGTGCACAAAGGCCAAGCTCATTATTAGGTGGGTTTCCCCACCTCCATATCTCGATTGTAATGAATAATTGAGGAACCCAGATATTATGTTTTAGAGGGTTGCAATGTCTAACGGTAAGGTTTACCGTTAATGTCCCTGGTAGTGCGGGTTCAAGTCACAGAAATAGCCTCCCTAAAAATAGGGGTAAGACTGCATACATATTGCCTTCTCCAGACCCCGCGTTAGCGGTAGCCTCGTGTACTGGGCCGCCTTTTCTTTTTGTTAGGGTTGCAATTGGGTATGGAAATCAGTTTTTCCTGATGTATTCGAATGACATTAGGGGGCTGACACATCGGTGCCAAAAAGTGATTTACACATTTTTGGGGATGCATATCACTTTTCAATGCTGACATGTCCACCCCCTAATTAATGCCATTCTAATACATCAGGAAAAGCTGGTTTCTGTGCCTAATCTTTTCCGTCTTTTAGAATGCAAGAAGAAGGAATCGGTTTATGAACACTTCCCTTAATAATTGCTGACCGCCGCACCCAGTCAGGGTAAACACAACAGCTTTGAAAAGTAATTTTCACTTTTTTTGGGGGTGCATATTCACTTTTCAGCGTTGATGTGCCCACCGCAAGACAATGAGCAGTGGCTAGCATTCGTTAAGGTGAGCGTTTCTTATCCATTCACCAAGAATCAACGTAACAAGATTGGACAGAGTCATGAATCATGGACACACCCCGACATCACGATAATAATATTTTTAATACTCATGTTGATGTATACAAGTTAACTTCACTTCCCATCCCTTCTATCCTCAATTATTAAGTGGTCTCCCACTATAAATTGAGAGGGGAGTCGATGACATACACTCATCATCATCGTCGACATCGAGCTCTCGTGTCTCACGCCAATAGTAGTAAATAATCTCAAGTTGCATAAATAATTATGACTATGATTTAGTGGGAAACCAAATTAATGGAAAGCTGATTTGCTTTGGGATGGAAGTTTTATGTGAATACATGAATCCTTGAGGAGATGTGAATCCCAAGACCAGCTGAGCTGACACTTCATTCTGAAGAGAAAGCAGGTTCCATGATTGAAGCTCGATTTATTTTATAAAATTACAACCACATAAATACATGGTTAAGATTGTTACATAATCATTTTCATATAGAAAAAAACGATCATTAGACTAATGGTCGGTCGACAGACAGACTAGTGTTACACGATGACTACGAATGTTGAGACGAGACGCCTTTGGGATCGGTTGCAAACCAAAACTCATACTGTTTCGGCCATCATGACAGCTTGGTCAACTACACCGTTTAAGGGATCCTTCATCATGAGAGAGAGAAAGAGATTAAAAGGATGGATGGAGATTGAAGACAACATGGTTTTGAATTATTATCTCTCTCTCATGGTTTCCTTTCCCGTAATATGGATTTTTATGAAATTTAGAACTACTCAACGTCTTCAGTTCAGTTTAAGCTTGGATAGTAGGATCTCTTTGTAAATTTACTCTTTAAAAGACACGATACAGCCCAATTTTCTGCATTACATTTTCAATCATCCTGACTTATTTTGAGGTCTTTCTTCTTTTCTCTTTTTTTCCTCCGACTTCCTTCAAGAAACTGTAGCATTATTAAAATGTTTTGAATCATTTTTACGTGCGGATATCCCATTCTTCCCCAAAATTTTATAGCTATACTTAACAGAATGCACAAACACCTCAAGTAAGATTAAATAGAAGTATTAAGAAACAATTTTGGGAAAATATGAAAGGAATTTGTGAGAGTGAAAGAATACTTGTGGACATTAATCTGGTCCATATTGGCGACTTGATCTTTCCTTCGGTGAGTTGATGGCTCTAATACAGTCTGGCAAGCTTCATTTTAATATTTTTTGGCTATTGACCCATTTGAGACTAAGCTTATTCGCAACATAGCTTCAGTCACGAACCCGACTCATTCATGACCCAACAAACCTTACTTACAAATCCCTTCTTAGAGTAATTCAACTAGTAGCAAGCCACCCTGACAACCCAAGTTGCAAAATAATTCAACTCAAACCTGGTTCAATCACAAATCTAATCTTGTATCAAACATACATCCGCGATTGACTTAGATTCCATGAGAGCTCATCTAGATTGTCGAGAAAGAATCTTACAACCCCTAATGCAACTTTGTCATGCCTTAAGTGCCCTTATGTCCAAGTCCTTGCCCGAACTTGAAACCATGCTCATGTGTGTTTCGTCGAGTGGTTATGCACCTCGTTATGCCGCTACTACACTGAAGACAATGCTTTCCAAAATACAAAAGGTGGTGGAAGGACATAACTTATAAATTGATTTAGTTTTCCTCCTCAACTGATGTGGGACTATGTTTTAAAGAGAAAAATTCAAAATTTTGGAAACAAACATTGCTTCCGTTTTTAGCAATCTTTCAATTATTTTTACAAATTTTCAAAATTAGGTATTATCGGAAATAAGTTAGGTCCCATGTGCATTAGTGCAGATGGATAACCCTGGAATCAATACCTTATCTAATAGGTTATTGTTCGTTTAAGAGTTAGTGAATTTCCCTTGAATTGGAATCTGGTTGACAAACCCTTCTTGTCACATGCATAGTCCTCTTAGGAGGGTTTACTCATCTTAAAATTGGGTATTTTAAGGTTTGTGTATTATCTCAAGTTTATTGAGCGCTTTAAAGACAACCTAAATCTCATAAGAATTGACCAACTTCTACACTCAAGAATGTGAGTCTCATATTTGGCATACTAATACTTGACTCAGGGTTTAAGGAACTCCAAGAGAATCCTTCTAGAGCATAGTTTCAACTTAACATGGGTATACTTTTAACCCAACCCTAGAGACTACCAAAAGCTCATTAAGAGAACCCATTTTTTATCCTCTCATTCGTAGTCCATGATTGCAGTCTTAAGTACTACTCATCTATAGGATAACCAATTGTATGTTTAACATAGGAACAAACTTATTATTTCATTAAAGAAATACTTGTGCTTTTTTAGTAATATACGACTTGTATGCACATTGAACCTTTGGGTAGTTAGGTTGATTTTTCATTGAACCTGAATAGTGAGAGGAAGTTTACCGTTCTTGAACAAAAAAATTAGTAAAATTCATTTAAACAACCACATATCTACATATGCTTTCCCATGATCATCATATGAATCTCTGAGATCTAATCTTAAATGAAGTTTAAGAAGAATACCTCAATAACTAAACCGGCCACAAGAATCCAATCCGACCCGGTCTCCAAAGTATCCATACCTGCTCTAGAATTCTCTGCACTTCTCCCATTTTCAGAAAAGTTACAGGACCCTATCTGAACGTGGGTACCTCTATATTTAAAGTATTTGAGAAGCCAAAGTAATCCTAGGGGGTGTTGGATCCTTCTAGGATTATTATCCTTAGGTTGTGGGGCCCAGTATCCTTATTTAAGTCAAACTAGAATAATGCCGAGGATTGATGACTTATTTGATCAGTTTCAAGGCACCAAGGTCTTTTAGAAGATCGACCTTAGATTGGGTTACCATCAACTTTGAATTAAGAAAGAAGACATATCAAAGACTATCTTTCATACCAGATATGGACACTATAAGTTTTTGGTTATATCATTCGGCTTGACGAATGCCTTTACCATTTTTACAGACTTGATGAACTATGTGTTCAAACCTCATCTAGACAGCTTTGTAATTGTGTTCATCGATGACATCTTTATTTACTCTAAGAGTCTAGAAGATCACAAGGAGCACTTGAGGATTACACTACGGATTTTGAAGGAAATGAAGTTTTATGTGAAGTTCAGTAAGTACGAGTTTTGGTTGGACCAAGTTATGATCCTTGGCTATATGATCTCCAAAGATGGGATTTTTGTTGATCCTAAAAATATTGAGGCCATGGTGAACTATTGAGACCGACCAATGTACATGAGATTCGTAGTTTCTTAGGTTTAGCTGGCTACTACTGAAGATTTGTTGAAGGTTTCTCAAGTATTGCGAAACCTTTGACAAAATTGACCTTGAAGAATGCCAAGTTTGAATGGAATGAAAGTGTGTGAGAAGAGCTTCCAAGAGTTTAAGGACCGACTCGTGACAACACCGGTTCTTACTCTACCTTCAAGATTCGAGGCTATATTATATACTGTGATGCTTTAAGGATAGACATAGGTTGTGTGCTTATGCAACAAGGCAAGATGATTGCATATGCCTTGAGACAATTGAAACTGTATGAACTTAATTTTCCCACACATGATTTGGAATTGGTTGCCTCTGTGTTCACCTTAAAGATCTAGAAACATTACCTCTATGGCGAGACATGTGAGATCTACATGGACTACAAGAGTCTGAAATACACTTTCTCGTAAAAGGAGTTAAATCTTAGATAGAGGTAGTGGATGGAATTGATCAAAGACTACAATTATACCATTCACAATCACTCTAGCAAAGCGAATGTTATGACTGATGCGTTGAGTAGAAAATCTTTGAGTTCATTGGTTTGCTTGGCTATGGGGAGAACGTATCTTTGTAAAAAATTTAAAGAGATGAATATGAAGCTTCATGTAAATGAGTTGAGTATACTTCTTACACACTTTATAGTGCTTCCCACTATCTTTGACAAGGTGAAAAGTGCTCAAAAGGTTGACCCTCAGCTTATAAAGATTATGGATGAAGTGAGGAGTGGTGCTAGGACAGACTTTTTGCTTCATGAAGATGGTTCATTAAGATTCAGCAACCATTTATGTGTTCCAAATGATCATGATTTGAGAAAGGATATTTTAGAAGAAGCTCATCACTTTTCTTATGTAGTACACCCTAGTAATATGAAGATGTATCATGACTTAAAGGGATACTACTGGTGGAGTGGGATGAAGAGAGATGTTGTGGAATTTATGGCTAGATGTTTGATTTGTCAGCAAGTCAAGGCTAAACATCAGAAACCAACTGGACTTCTACAACCATTAGAGATTCTAGAATGAAAGTGGGAGTACATTTTCATGGACTTTGTCATGGGATTGCCCAAGATGAGTAAGGGGTTTGATGTTATTTAGGAGATCGTGGAAAAATTGACCAAGTCTGCCCATTTCCTACCAATCTGAGTTACTTACTCTTTGGATAGGTTGACACAACTTTATGTAAATGAGATTGTGCACTTGCATGGTGTCCTAGTTAACATTGTATCTAATAAAGACCCAATGTTTGCTTCTACATATTGGAGAGGCTTGCAACAAGTCATGAGAACTAAACTATGTTTTAGTACAACTTTCCATCCTTAAACTGATGGACAATCTGAGAGAACTATCCAAACTTTAGAAGACATGATGAGGGCTTGTGTCATTGATCTAAAAAGTAGTTGGGATACCCACCTACCATTGATCGAGTTCACTTATAACAACAACTACCAATTTAGCATCCAGATGACCCCTTACAAAGTCTTGTATGGTAGACAATGTCAATCCCCAATATGTTGGGATAAGGTTGGTGAAAGAAATATTCTTGGACCTGAGCTTGTTCAAGTGACTACTCAAAAGTTTAGCTTATCTGTGATAGGCTATTGATGTACAGAGCAGACAAAAAAGTTATACAGACAAGAGAAGACGTGGCCTTGAATTCGAAGAAGGTGACCACGTGTTTCTCAAAGTGTCACCAACCAAATGTGTGATAAGAATTGGGAAGAAATGCAACCTTAAGCCAAGATTCATTGAACCTTTCGAGATCCTGAAGCGAGTTGGTGACCTCACTTATGTGTTGGCATTACCACTAGATTTATCGCATGTGCATCTCATTTTCTATGTATCCATGTTACAAAAGTACATGCACGACACTTCTCACATCTTGGAATACGAGCAACTTCAAGTTTGTGAGGATTTGTCATATGAAGAGCAACCAATGATGCTTCTTGACCGCAAGGAGCAAGTGCAATGAAACAAGGTTATGCCTTATGTAAAAGTTTTATGACGTAATCATTCGGAAGAAGAGGTCACATAGGAAGGAGAGAACAAAATGAAGATCAAGTATCTGCATCCATTTTAAAACCATGGTTTACATTTAAATTCAGGGACTAAATTTTTATAAAGGTGAAAGATGCAATACCCCATGTTGCATTTAAAGGGTAAAATTGACCCACAAGTGTAAAATTATTATTTCACATATTTTAGATAAACCATAGAGTGGTTTAGGAACCCTTTGGGCTAAGCTAGAAGTGTAGAACTCAAGTTGGACCATGAACTTATCAAGTTTTAAAGTTTTCCCAAATAATTAATTGAGATAACTTTACAAGCAAATCTGTACCAATATTGAGACAATTTGAGTATAAGCCATACATCAATGGAAAGGTCTTTGAGTCTACTTTCCAACTGCTCTAACAACGTGCAATTTGAAGTTTTCTATAAAGATTTATTCTCATTTTTCCACAGAGGATTAGTGTTGAATTTTCTGGAAGAAGCGTGATCCATCGAGAATCACGAGAAGAATCGCGGGCGTGATTCTTCTCTCATGATCGATCATGTGAGAAGGAGCCAATCTCTTAGGAGTTTCTCAAAGAGACTCATGATCAATCATAGATCTCATGATCGATCATGATTAGAAATACTGAATATTTTGAAAATTACAATTTTATATAATTTTTGATGTGGCTATCACCCATTGGACCCCGACACATGTGGGATCTTGTCTTGGACGAGTTATAACTCATCTAAACCTCATTTAGGTTATTTTAAAACAAAAGAGTAAAGGTTAGAGTAGTTAGAAAAGCTTGGGAGAGGAAGAGGGAGATCTTCTCCAATTCGATAAGTTTCACTCTCAACTTTAAAAATATGTTAGAGTAGGTGTTTTTCTTCCTAGATCTACCCTAAATGAGTATGGATTTCTATTTCCATATTTTAATTTATATATTTTAGCCACGAAATACTTTGTTTACTCATAGAGGAACGAGGGATTGGTAAGGACAAGAGGGTTTTAGATGAGATTTCTCTTCAAGAGAATGAGTAAAAGGTTTGGGTGAATGAATATGTTGTTTATGCACACTTTTCTTTCCTAGGATCTTAGATTTGATGTATGCGAGTTATGTTTTGGAGGATGCATCTCTACTTCCCTTGAGAATATTGATTCTTAGAGATTGATTATATTTTCTTGGTATGAGCATGTTAGTTAGTGTTTCCATATTGGTTTTCATGATGATCGTGGGTTATGGAGTTGTGTTATTGTGAATGGAACTTTGTAGAATGGTTTGGGTGGTCTCTAATATATGTGGAGAAGTTTAGGAACTTGATTTATATGGTTTGTAAGGATTAGAATGTTCTTTGTGGTGAAGATTGGTTTTCCCCTTTGATTTTCTTTGAGTTCCTTAATTTTTGGACTCTACATGTTTGATAAAATGTCTCTTACTATTTTCCCTTACTATGTACATGTTTCTTAGATGCCTTTGGATTCCTTGTATGAAATTATTGTTTTCTTTGGTGAATTCCTTCAAATACATGTTAGCTTATAGTAATTTGTGATATTTTATGGATTCTCATGTTAGGATCTTAGAATTCATTTGTAAATGTTTTAAGCTTTGCACCCTTTAGAGAATGTCTAGTGGCATGACCATGTTGTCTTTGACACTTGTCTTTGACACAGTTTACTTTGGTGTTTTCAAAAGACATTTCATTTAGACTTCTTCATAAGTTTAGGAAATATTTGGGCTATTTGGTTTTGTCATTGATGGTATTTGACATGGAATGTTTTCACTTTCATGAGCACTATATATGCCCTTAGATTGGTACAAGCATTTATACTTCCATATTGGTATTTGACCCCTATATGTGATTTAGCTCTTTGGTTTTGGAACTATATTTATGAGTTATTTTATTATACATGGATTTGGTATCAGATTTGGAAGTAAGATTTGGTACGATATACTCCTAAGTGGGATAGTGCATGATTTATGACCGCCATTAAGCGAAGGAACACTAGTTGCCCAAGGGTGACCACCATTTAACAAAGGGACACCAGTTGTCCAATGATGACTGTCATTAGGCGAAGAGGCACTAGTTGTCCAGTAATTACTGTCTTGAGGCGAAGGGATACTAATTGTCTAATGATGACCGCTATCAAGCAAAGGGGTATATACTTGCCTAATGATTTCAGGTATCTTGCCGTCGGGTCACATAATTGCGAAAGGGGTTATAGACTTACCCAACGATTTCATGTACCCTACCGCCGGGTCATATAATTGGAAAATGGGCTATATACTTGTCAATGATTTTAGGTACCCTATCACTGAGTTACATAATTGGTGAATGAGCTATATACTTTCCTAATTAATCTGAGGTACCTAATTACCAAGTCACATTAATAGGTGAAGACTGCCTTAGTGGCCTAACTCTTGGTTTGGTTTTATCTGAACCCCATTTAAGTTATTTGGTTTGGATTTATTGATAACTTTGGCTGGTTTGTTGGTATTTGGCAGAAGCTTGGTATTTGGTTCATCGTAGTTTTGGCATATGGTATGTTATATACTTTATTACTCTACATATATTTATTTATCTATGTAATATATGATGGTTCATGGTACATAGCATGTAGATTTAATTCATGCATGTTTTGGGACTATCTTGGTTTGGATTATCACTTAGTCTAGCTTGAACATACTTGATTCTAATAAAGATACATACAGATTATTGTTAATGCATGCACTTATGTACTCAGTTTCCTTCCTCTACTTAAGATCATTTTGTCTACTATTATATCTGCTTCACTTCCCTTTTGAATTGTATAAATTGCATACTCTTTTGCTAAGCCTATCAAGCTTACCCTAATTGACACCATTTGTAGCTGAGGAGGTATACAGGTGGGATCACACCATGGGGTGTGGTTAAGTTTTAGAGTTGGGTGAATAACCCGTTTATTTTATCGTTAGTTTTATTTCAGTTGGACGAGGGACGTACTATTTAATATTTTGATATGAACCCCTTCATGGGTAAGATTTGTATAAACCTTTATTGTGGGCATGTCAAGGCCATTTACTTTGGGATATTAGGATATTCTAATATAATGTATATTTCACTTTTCATTACACTTAGTTGGATTATGACTACTTTTATTATTCCGCTACAATGTAATTGATGTGAATATTTTAAATAGATGGACTTAAATGGATGTGAAATGAAATGGTAATTGATTTATATGGAATGAAATATAAATAAGTGAGAGGGTTGATGATACACTCCAACGTCATTGGTCTCTCCATTGTGAGAAATGGGTTCGGGGTGGGTCATTTGTATGACATAAATCCAAACCCGGCCCACATCATGGCCTATGGATTCGGGTTGTAACATTTCATCCCGGAAAGCCTTACAACCTTGTCTTGTTGCCATGAAAAGATGGTTTTCTTGTGATTATTGGTAAAATTTTCTCGAGAAAATCATTTTCAAGCTATTTGGTTGCCAAGAACCTGAAATCCTCAATTTTCAATATTTTCTCATGTAATTAACCATTTGTTTGTCTGCAACCATTTTATTTTCACACAAATCTTTCTTGAAAATCCTCCATTTCTCATGAAAATTGTAGCACATAGGTTTTTCTTTTTCTTGGCAACCAAATAATCATAGGAAAAAAAATAGAAAATTACAAAAAAAATTTCTTTTTTTCTTTTCTTGCGTAATTTTCTTTTCTATTATTTTCTATCATTTTCTACTCAATTCAAGATAACTAAACAAGGCCTACATGTTGGAGTTACACCCAAAATATGAAATTTCAAAGCTTATCAAAACATTTAGCCTCAGGACGCTGCCCCCCTATACCCAGCCAGGGAATGGAGAAATGGCAACCCCTATCTAGGAGTCTTTGACAAGGCCACAATTATTAAGTGATCTCTAGGTATCTTAGTGGTATGGTAAAATATTCAAGATATGGTTCCTGACCAAAAAGTGCCTAACTATTGCTCGGCCTGCATTGAAAATGACAGCTTTTGTGTCCATTAAAGATGTCATGAACCAAAAATAAATATAGGTTCGTGTAAAATGGACTTAATACTTCAATGCTATAATATTGATAACTAACTCAAGAGAGCGGTAAAATAAAGGTTATGTATCTGAACTGTTTTGTTATGAAGGAGGTCTAGCAAGTAAGGGTGTCAATTGGGTCCTGCTAGCCCGAATCCTGGCATGTCTGGCTTAAAACATAAATGGGCTGGGACAAGCCAAATTCCGGCTGGACTGAGTTCGGGTCTAGCTTTCATGTCCGAAGTACTTGGGCCCATTATCAACCAAAATTTCACTAATAAGACATATTTTCAAAATATTTAGGATTAGTTATAGGCCCATTATGTCCCCAAATTTTTGAAAGAGATTTAAGTTTGGATGGCTTGAACTTGACCCGAAACCCATGATTTTAAAATAAACCGCGTTTGGACCTAGCATCACAGCCAGAGTTTGGGCTCAAACTTAGTTCCCCGCCCCCATCCCTCAAATAATAATAATAATAAATCATTGCTAGCCAACCCAACAAAAGTAAAAGACTAATGGGTAGGCATATAGTAGGGATCTTACCGCTCCTGAACCAATCAGATATTGAATTGTCTTCTCAATTTGCTTCATGTCGACTCGTCCAGACAGGTAGAGGTACTTGTTAAGAAGGTCTCCATGTCTATTCTCTTCAGCAGTCCATGCCCTTATCCACACTGCCCAAGAAGTGAGACTCCCACCCGTTTCATCCCGAATCCCATCTCCAGTATTAAGCCATGTTTGGTAAGTTGGAAGGGCTTCCTCTGTGATCATATCTCCAACTAAGACAACAAAGTAGTCTTCGGGAATCTCCTTCGCTTGCTTCCTCACTTTAGCAACTTGCTCACAGAATCCCTCAGAGGCAGGGTCTGGAAGGAAGTCCTGAGGTTGCCAACACTTGTCCACAGGCTTCAAGTGTACCAAGATGTTCTTCTATACCCAATCCTCCATGGATTTGAAGATCTCCATCTTTTGTGGTGGCATGGAATGGGTTATGTGATCATGAATCACATGGTGTGGGCGGAAGAGCTCATTGAGATTCTCAACATCCCTAAATTAAAGAGGTTGAGCTTAGAAACTTCCCCTTCAAACTATAGGAACTCAAATCAAATTGCAACCAATTAAATAGAAAATTAGGGAACAACTTGATGCAGGATCAACCATATTCATCACTAGAAAATTAGGGCTTTAAGCCTGTAATCAAATTGCATTCAATTAAGGTTTTTTAGAAATAATAAAAGAGGGATTTTGATATCTAAAGCTAATGGATATATTTCTACAAAAAAACAAAAAAAAGAAAAAAAAAAGCTGATGGATATATGTTCAAATTAAATAAGAAAAGGATGGTTTTACATTCAGGTTTATAACTCATGCCGCTCTCTTGAATTGGTGATACCTAGGGGTGCAAATTATCCGATTATTATCCATTTTCGGTTTATATTTATGTCCACTTGAAGTGAATATGGATCCAGGTGTATCCGATTCATGGCAGCATTCTACATATGATTGTGTTGATGTCTGCAACTCCCATGGTGCAGTGCTGGCCCAAGTGGCCTAGAAAAAAAAAACCCAATTATGGAGGGATGTATCAAGGAATCCCTTTGTATGGGTCATTACTTTGGGGCAATGGTAGTGGCTTGGACTGTTAGCATGAAAACACAGGTTCGAGTCTTGTGAGCAACCGCTTGGTGCAAATAAAGCCAAAGGTTAGGTGTGTCTCCGATTCAACCCTCCTAGAACCCTCTAGTTACAAGACCAACATTGAAGAATGACCTTTAATCCTACTTGTCTTTTCTAGTTATTTTTGTACCAATTCACGGTAAACTCATCTATATCATCAAGTTACTGATGTAGATGTCAACCAAAACAATTTTTAAATCCAAAGAACACTAGAAAAGTGAACTCACTTAGAGCTGGAGCGAGAGGTGGAGGTCATGAAAGCTTTCGGAGGCCCGAGATTTGCTGCTCTAGGAAGGCCAGAAGATGGGACATTCGGAGACTGAAAGCAGAGGAGAGTGAGTTTCAATGCCATTTTTCTTAAGCCGAACTTTGGCTTTGTTTTTTTGTGATAGAGAGAGTAGGACAAGCAAACTGGATATTGGTTAATATATACACGAATTGCATTAATTTCAATCTTATTCATAAAAGGGTTGGGTATGGGTTGGATACGTAATAATTATACTTGGCCAATTCGATCAGCGGGGTCAAATGACTATATATAGAAAACATTGTAGCAATGGTATATTCAAGTTGGCTTTGGGCCTAGTTTGCATTTTGATGCACCATTAATTGGTTGATCCCCAGACCTTTAAGTACGAGGCACGTGATGATAAATGAACGCCCAAAACTGTTAACCTCCCAACTATTTCCTTTAAGTTTTCTTAAGTATGGCTGCCATTCATCTACACCCCATCAATATAAAACAAATTCTCTGCAACAAGCTTAAATAACATTAAACAGAAACTGCCCTCAAAAAATGACATGTGGTTAAAAGTGAGCCCACAGTTAAGTCTACAAGGGAACACATGTATATAACTCCCACCCAATGTTAAATTTTCAATTTTTTTAGGGTAAATGTCGTATGAGGGCAGTTTCCATTAATTGTTATTTAAGCTTGTTGCAGATGATTTTTCTCCATCAATATTTAAAATTATGGTACACTACTACATTATACATGTTCCATTTTCATACAAAACACATGGTAGGAGAGACAGGTGCTGACTTACAACTGCAGCTAAATTCTGTTGAATAGGCTCAAACCCATGCCTATCTTAAAGCGCCTTGGATTTGGTGCAACCCCCTTAGGTCGGACTGACATCAGGGGCCAACACATCAGCTTTGAAAAAGTGATTTACACTTTTTTAGGGATGCTTTTCACTTTTCTGTCTGATGTGTCGGCCCCTGATGGCAGACTAACCCAAGTCTGACCTAGGGGGTCATACCAAATCCTTTGGGATCTTAATGGGAGGTAATGCCACAATCACTTAGGCAACAAATTCTTTAAAAATCTTGGATTGGATAATTGGAAAAGATGTTTTGTCCAGGATTTTCCATCCATGACACCATGGGGCTTCAGTCCCACCCATTTTATTCCATGTAAAGCCCCATGGTGTCCTGCAAGGCAAATCCTGGGCAGAACATCTGTCCTCTTAGACAATCTATGCATCCCTCTCTCTACAAAATGAGTATTTTGAAAAGGGAGCAAATGTCCTATCCAGGACACCAGGGGATGTAATATGGAATAAAATGGGTGGGAATTTGAAATTTTATCTAACCCCTGCCCGCTTAATTCCATGTGAAGTCCCCTGGTGTCCTGGACACCAAATCCTGGATAGAACATTTATTTTGATTTGAAAATGGAGCAAATGTCCAGGATTTGTTGTCCAGGATAGTGTCTTGGCCACCAGGGGACGACAAATGGAAGAAAATAGGTAGGGTTAGATGAATTTCAAATTCCCACTCATTTTCTTGCATGTGTGTCCTTTGGCGTCCAAGATACCATCCTGGATAGAAGATTTGTTCCCATTTGAAAACTCTCACCG
>JAOXJP010296600.1:0-18501 GCA_025762735.1 Platanus orientalis | reverse complement strand
GGGGTATATCGTAGGGGCTGCCGGCGTAAGGGGTTGGGGGGGCCAAGGGTGGGGAACAGGGGGGGCCTAAGGGTGTGGGGCAAGGGGGCTCCTAAGTGATTTCAAAGCTTTGGGGGGGGGGATGGCCCCCTCCTACCCCCATGTGGTTTCGCCACTGGTCATATGATTGATCATAGCAAGGGAAGATGGATAGCTTAGAAGGATCAAAATCCCCTTACCTTAGTTGCCTCAAAATGGTTTAAGCACAAGAATCAAACTAAGCAAGAAATAACATTCTATCTGCAATGATTGCTGGTGTGATTGCTAACATGCTTGATCATATGATTAATCCAAAGTTCTACGATTGTTGTCATGATCGATCCAAAGCAGAAATCTGCTAGTTTGAGAGTTTTGAAATCCTTATCGTTTATGCTCGACTATTACCGTTATGCCAAGATATTTTAAAAGGATCTTGAGGCAAAATGTTTCCCTAATTATTAGGTTATAAGACCTAATGTCTAGAAATAATTTAGGTGGATGGAAAACCTAAGAGAAAAGGTACAAAAATAGAGCATACCATTTAAATCCTTTGTTCTCTCACTCTCCCTGAGCTATATTGGCATACCTATTGGTCTGGGGATTGAAAGCCATCAAAGAGGAGAGCACATGAGCTTCCATTGGCACATTCTTGAGCTGTTGTGCTCACGAGGCTAGGTTTTCACATCCGGTGAACTAACTCCAAAGCTATTGGAGCTAGAACTTGAGGTATATAAACCTTGCTCTTCTTCGACTTATTGAGATTGATTATTTTATCCTTATATTCACTTTTGGTTCATGGTTAAGCACATTTGAGATAGATACTTGCATATTTCTATATTTCTTGTGCTCTATAAAGTTGACATATTGTGCCACTCTTCACAACCGACTATATGTTTACATTGACTACATTCATTACATATCTATTGTGATTATTGGCTAAGCTTGTATTTCCATATTTTCACGTGTTAGAGGCTTTCTAAATCAGAGATTACATCTCTAAGGACTAAGGTCCTAGAGTTAGTTGTTGAGAAACTCTCTACAACACATTGTGTTTACATAGTGACTATGCATTTACTTGAAAACTTGTTGTAGTATATTCTGAGCTTATTCTTATATATCAGCCTAGTGAAGAGGACTTTTACATTAGAGATTGCATATCTATTGTTTGAGTTGACCACTTGTATACTTGCTTGTATAAAGGTCATTTACTTAAGATATTACATCTTTGTGGTATGAGGACCTGGAGTTAGCACGTTATGCAACTCCCTACAACACTATCTTCTAGGGCTATAAAGTGAGCGAATTTGAAGCGGATGTAGGTGCATCCACATTCGATTCATTTAATAGGCATGTACATTTGAATTCGACATTCAACGAATATTTTGAAAAGGCAGGGTTCATATTTGATTCATTTACTCAATCGAATATTCGTTCGAATATTTGAATACCATCCTGAAGAAGAAAAAAAATGAGGAAGAAGATCAGAAAAAGGGGGAAAACATACTATTCATTGCTTATGCATTTTTCTTCATTGCCAACACCCCTACCTCGACGTCTCTATCTTCCATTATCTAACCTCGTTAGAGAAAGTCCATAGTCAAATTGAAAGCTTGTTTCCCTCAAGAATCTTGATTTGTCAAATAATAATCTTTTTGGCAATATTACTAAGAGCATTGGAGGATTAAAGAACATAGAAGAGATAAAGCTCTACTAAAATCGTATGTCTTGTAAACTGCTAGAGAGTTTTGGGAATCTAATAGCATTAGAACAATCTCCACAATAAATAGCTTGAGAAATTTACCACTTTGCATTTGATTTCACTTAGTCTCAATGACAATAATCTTGAAGGAGAGATCGCAGGATTCTCGCTTCAAATCCATAGAGTTGAAGCTCTTTGCCATTAGCTTTTCTGAAAGATTTAGATTGGCATTCCAACCTGGAGCACCTCGATGTTTTTGGTAATAGTTTCGTAGGTAATCTGTCGCTGTACCTTTGCAATGGAAAGAAGCTCTATTGCTCGCTTTTAACAACTGATTTTCTAGACAAATTCCAAAGTATTATTATGGTGACTGCTCTCCTCTATGCGTAGGGTTTTATTCTTTCCAATTTTTATTTACTTATATACCCAAGTCAAGATGTATTGACTATATTATCCTTATTTAATCTTATTGATTATTAAACTATAATCACCCTTTTAGATATATATCTATCTTTCTTGCCATACCAAAGTGGGAAAGAAGTGTGTCAAGTCAAAGAATTGGTGAACCTATATTAATTATATACTATATATAATATATAATATATTAATTTAATCGGTCGAATTTTGATCGGATCGAATGTAGTTACATTCACATTCGGTTCATTTATAATCGAATATTTAAACGAATCGGATGGAGGTGCATCCGTATTCACTTTAATCAAAGTGAATGAGAATCAAATTCGGTTGCTTAGGCAGATAGTTGATAGCCTTACTATCTACAAAGTGTTTGGGTTTTTATTTGAATATCTTTCCATAGACTATTTCTGAGCATATTACTTGCATATCTGCCTAGTATAGAGGCCATCCACATTAGCGATTTCATCTCTGTTGACTGTACTTTGTATTGGTATATACCTACCTATTTAGAGGCATATTAGCTTCATTAGAAGCTTGATTAGACTGAGCTACATTATATTACATTTGGTTATTTGAGGGCCATCTATTATGAGAATCATCTCCAAACATATCATTACAATGTGATCACCTTGGTCAGAGATACCCAAGGTTGTAGAGTCCTTGCCAGAGACACTAAAGATGAAGTGTGTGCTTTCCGGAGACATCAAGCAAGGGAAATATTGTGACATCCAAGGTTGAAGAGTCCATACTGGAGACACCAATGATGGAAAATGTACATGCCGGAGTCACCATGCACGAGATTTGAGTTTTATTGATTTTCCCTTATAATAACCACAGTCTATTAGTAAAAATCAATATACTCCATGATAAACTTTTTGGAGAGTGGACATTATGCATTTGTCTCCTATTTATTTTCAGCATTCATATTTACTTACTAGCACACATTCCAACACTTGGACCTTATTGGTGATTCAAATTAGTAA
This sequence comes from Platanus orientalis, assembly GCA_025762735.1. NCBI lineage: Eukaryota > Viridiplantae > Streptophyta > Magnoliopsida > Proteales > Platanaceae > Platanus > Platanus orientalis. Next base: position 15,384 of record JAOXJP010296600.1, on the reverse strand, counting down.
AAACAACAAGAATACACACACCGTTAGTGAATTGAACACTAACTAAACAACATAAGTCACTAAGCAACTGGCCTAGACAACTACTTCCTAAGAGAAGTAATTAATTGTGATAGAAACTTAATAGGATTCAAAAAGAGTTTAAAATTTTCCAATTCACCCTCTTTAGGACGTTTCTGTTAGTTTCCTATGAATTTCATCTTCTCTGAGTTTTTTTAGGATCCTTCTCCAAGTTGTGAAAGAATGTGAGAAGAGGGTTTTTTTACAGTGTTGAGAGAAGTGAGGGAAAATAGTTTAACAGGGTTGAGGACTTGCATTCTATGGTGAGAGCTTGAGCAAAAGAGCTTTGTATAACTTTTACTTTTATCATATAGTGAAAAACAGCTATCCTTGTAGACGTAAGCATCTTAGCCAAACCACATAAAAATCATCATCATATGTGTGATTGTTGATTTCTTTTATGCTTCCATGTTTTTTATTGCATAGATTGTAAGTAGTTTAGGCCCGTATCTCATCATGTGAAATATCAGGGCTATTTCCACTCTGCCAACAATACTTAATCAAATGCAAATTCTGGAGTAAAAAGCTATCTTAACACATCCCAAAGAGTGAAAAATACGCTATTTGGCCCTTATCTTCAACAATGGTCATCAATCAGATGTTGGCATTCGCTTAAAGGGTGTAAAAGAACTACATTGAATATAAAAGAAATATTTTGAATTACAATCACTCTTATTTATTTATTAATTATTATTTTTCTTCTTTTGTTTAAATGTTACCCATCTATACCTTAGAGATTCTTGACAAGACTATCATGACAAGTTTGAAAGTGTTTGCGCTAACCTAATTCTGACCTTACATACTCAAGATTAAACTTGATCATCGTAGGCATGCAACGATATGTCACATTCATAAGGATTCATATCATTTATATTATAAATATGGTGTGTTCGTTCATGCAGGCCCATTTTTATTTCGTCTTAAAGGCACCTTGGGTGAGGTTATTCTCTTGGGCACCTCTTCATCTTTTTTTTTTATCACATTTTTGGATGCTGGTTGGGTTATAGTTCTCTGAAGAATTGTATGTCAGAGAATACTTTATACCATGGGCTCAACCTCATTTAATGGGTTTGAAGAAACCAGCTTGCAATTTCATGTGTAGAGGATCTCCTTGTTGTTTGGTAGAGAAACTTTGTCTCTGTGAGCACATTTAATTTTGTACATATGCGAATTACCAAATCAAATTCAGCGACTATATTAATATGATGCGCATTAAATACTTGCCTTGCATAAAACAAGTTTTAAATTTTTTAGATACGTGTCACACTTATGATTAGAAGAAAGCTTTGGGTGCAACAGAAGCTAACACATGGCAATTAAATGATGCCTGTTAAGACATATGAGGGGAGCATCACTGGGATTCAGATCCTCTGGTCCACATTTTTGGTGCTCCACTCGAACTCTAAGACACAAAAGAGGTAGGGTTCATACATTTTTTTTTTTTTGCAAGGAGACTTTTATATAGGTAGTTGAGAAGGATTCCTTGTTGTTTGATCTTCCAAAGCTTCTACAAAAAGGTTCTCTATAGGTAAACTCATTGTTTTGAAAACCGGCCTGGACCGAAACGGTACCCTAAATATTGGTTCTATAGAAACTTAAAACTGTAATTTGTCAAAAGCTGCATATAATGGGGAAAACCCACACAACCCATGAAATTCGGAATGTTTTTTATGAATCAGTTTTTAATAAACCAATTCATTTTGATTTTGATTTTGATTTTGATTTTTAAAATTAAGAAGGAAAGAATTGAAAATGTGTCTTTCCAAATTCTTGTTTTTGGTAAATTGTATCTTTCCAAATTTACAACCACTTTCCATTAACTGTTTTATTTTTTTTTTTTTTGTATCTTATTACATATTTTGGTATATCTAAAAAACAGAAATCTACTCATAAGCCTTCTAATGCATTATGAATTGTTTTATTTTTTGGTATTTAATTACATTATACTTATATTTGAAGTGTATACTGTTAGATCATATAAACTGACTGTTGAACCCAGTTGACTTGAACCGTCCACCTTACTGGTTTGATGGTCCATCCGGTTCTCAAAACTTTGGTTAACTTGAGTATTTCATCATATAAAATTTAGTGAGCTGAATTTATGTTAAAACCGGAATATTCGATTGAACCGTTTGAAGTGGTTATCGATTTCACTTTCCTCTAAAAGGCATAAAATCTAGTAAACTAAATATCCCCACAAGAGTTATTAGAATATTGGTTGATTGCCTACTTAAAAGTAAAATTGCTAGTAGTCAACATAACACCTGCAACTGAGAATTATGCAAGGTCTTTTGACTATCTTTAACACCATCAAAGTATCAGACTCGTATCCTCTGCGTCACCTTACGGTGAGCCACAGACACAAAGGAGGGTGGGACCCCACCCCGTTTGTGTCTGTGGCTCACCATGGTGCACCGTAAAGTGAGGCAGAGGATACGGCTCCCAAAGTATCGCCTTAAGCACCAATCCAAAGGCAAGGCAAATATATACTAACCTCTACACGTATATAGACGTATAAGGGTTGGGTTAATTACCTGAGGATTCCACCCAAACCCAATCTTATCTTGGTCAGGATCGAGGTTTTCTCATCTCAAGCCCCATCAAAGGCCGGAACATCGTTGTCCAACCTGAGCCAAAATTTGGGATGGGTATGTCAGGTTCAGGTTGAGCCCAACCCAAGTTGCACCCCTGCTCCAGAGGGCATTAGTTTACTTTACAACATTAATGCAAAACCAACCATAATAATGGAGCTGGACATGAACGAATTTCTTGTGTGTGCTGGGCTGATAATAGAGCTGCACACAGGATCGGGTGAACAAGGCTGACCCAATTAACCCACAAAGTGACTAAAAAATGCCAGCACATGTTTAGGCTCAATGGGCCCCAGATCCGAATATTTGTCCGGGCTTAAGTTTGGACCTTACTTGGGGCTGTCCTAAACCCGGCTGAAGGCTTGAGACACAAACATGGGCTTCTGAAGAATAATCAATTTTATGTACTGCATCTACAGGCCTTTGGCTGGCCTAAGGCCAGGAAATTTAAGTTGGGCTGTGGTCGGGCCTAGAAGCTTGGGTTTTACGACCTGGCCCTGGCCCATGTCTGTAATATACAATAATGGGTCCTACCCTGGGTCTAGCATGATCAAGCCGAAACCTGCCCATGCACATTCCTAGCTGATAATCATTTAATGTTCAGCCTTGACCATTATAAGATTTATCGTGATAGGATTTCTTCACCTTAGAGAAGTCTAATCCTTTGATCAATAGCTCAAGGAAAACAAATCCTCTACAACAAGCTTAAATGACATTAAATGGAAACGGTGGTCCAAGAACGACACATGGTTAAAAGTGGGCCCACTTGTAGGTTTGCAGCGTGATATGTGTATTAAAACTCCTGCCCAATGTTGAAATTTATTTTTATTTTTATTTTGTATTAACAGAAGTTTTTGTTTAATGTCATTTAAGCTTCTTGCAGAGGATTTGTTCTCAAGAGATACTGATACAACTAATGTAGTAGACATGATATAAGGATTTGGTCAAAATCCTGAGCCAACCCACCAAACCTGAACATTTATTATTATTATTATTATTATTTTGGCTTGCTAATCCCAACTTAAAGGTTGAGTCTGGATTGGAAAATTTCAAACCAGATCTGGATCAACCAGCTGATCCAAACCTTTCTCTCAAAAGGACCTGGCTAACCAGTCTAAACCTTTTTTTGGGGTTTAGGTTTGACTGTTCCCAACCTTGCGTTTGGCTTGGGAATTATATAACCCAACCCGGATTAAACCTCACCCGAGCCATTCTCACCCTTTCTTTATGGACATGTGTACGTGTTCCACAAAAAGATTTAGGTGGCAGGATGTGGTGCACCCCAAATCACAAGATCGCCCTAATCAAAGCTTGAACGGTGTCAAATTCATTGATCAAAAGTTAAATAAGTATATAAGTTACCAATCAGAGAAATAAATTCCTAAAACTCAAAAAGAGTGACACTTTATAGATGAAATATATATGCATTAGATTTAGATTATATTGCATGTGAACTTACCGCATTATTCTTCACGTCTTTACAGCATGTCACACTTAGCTTTTTTGAGGGGGCATATCAGCATTAAAATCAGAGATGAACTAATGACATAAAGAGATCCTAAAGTCAAGCTTCCACGACCTCAAAACATATATGTCCCCACAAAAGAGGAACACACAGCATGAAAAAGATGTTTTAGAAAAAAGAAAGAGAATATAACCCAGTTAGTGCACCATTAACACCTGATTCCCTTTCTTTCTTCGACTTCTTTCTCTGACTTCCATGAATGGAATAACATCAACTCAAAATAAAGTGCAGCCAAAAAAGATTCATGTCCGATACAACTGAGACTTACAAGCACGGAACTACTAAGATATGGCTTTTTCTTCCAAATCAACATCTCTGGGATTTTGTGTGTTTGTGACCATATATGTATAAATCTATATATTCCTTGCTCTCACCCATGAAGCAGATACTGAACAAATTAATCAAGGGATGCCAGCTTAACTAATGACAACTAGGATATAGCGTATCAGTCATTCTCTTCGCCGTGCCAGTCCGGTCTCCCTAAGGTGAACTCCAAGCTAGGAATCTTGAGGTCCAAATGGGACCCTGAAAAACTTTTGGACCGGGTGAAATCGTTCCCCTGTGATGATGAAGAGATGTTACTATCTCATGCTCAGTCAGTTAATTCCACTTTTTTTTTTTTTCTTTTTTCTTTTTTCCAGAAAGGTGCGCATATGCACGTGAAATTACATAATACATGTATGTATGCACATGCATATGGTGTTGCATACATGAAACATTTGGCTGAAATATTGGTTGGAGGACACTACCTCAATTTGGAGTCCAGATCTTTGTGGAGATGAGAAAGTTGTTGCTCTAAGCCCATCCATGTCACTTGAGTTAGTTTGCAACCAAGCTCCTCTACTGCTGAAAGTTTCTATGAAGAGCAGAGTTAGTTTTCAACGATCCCTGTCTATCAAAACTATTCTATTTAGCATTTAACCGGAAGCCTTTAGGAGTGTAGCAGAATTGATAAAGGAAAATGTCACACATTTGAACTGAAGATGTTGAAGGAACATGCCATGAGTTCTGCGGAAATAAACTGTACAGATGATACTACCATGCATTCATGTTTGTGCTCCATAAGTTATCATTACAATATATATACATAACTTGGAATAAATTGAAATCCCATAGTCTCGTGTGCAAATTAAGACAAATGAGAGGATTCAAGCTAAAAGCAAATTATGATTATACAATATCCCCTAGGGTCATGCACCATTTGGAACAGGTAATGGGACCTCAAGTTAAACTCAGATGTTAAGTTATGATTATACAGCTTTGTATAAACAATGACTCTTTCCCATTAGAAATCAGTTCGGAGGGACCAAAATATACAAGTAATAGAAAAATTCCAAATTGGATAGTAATAAATATTTTGTGATCTGAAACATATCATGAGTAATGTAGTAAAACACAACGATAGATAACCACATAGAGAAACTAAACAAATTTATGTGGTTCGGTATGATTCATGCACCAATTGTGAAAGAGACCCTTGGTGAACACCTATCACTCTATACTTTTTTTTCCCAACTTGTTATAGACACTAGAAATTTGACCTATAATTATATTTTCAACCAGGTGACAAAAATTACCATACTTTTCCCTCTTCATCATAAATCATACAATCACTAAAAGATCTTGATAACTCCACCATCATTTGTACATCTATAGCCTTTGAAGTTCAACTAGCCATGTGATATTAAATTCATTTATATCTTTGGGACATATGTCATACAATTCAAAATGTAGATTTCTCATTGTATAAACTGTTCGAACATCAATAACTACTTCACAAGTAAAATAATCATCCAATGAGACAATACCTTTCTTCTCAGAACACATCAAAATAATTTTTGTTGGAGTAAACATGAATAAAACATCATAAAACTAATATCCACTCATTGAAAGAAGCATGGATAGTTGTGAATATTGTAAGGATATCTCCAATATATTCTTCCATATATTGTTCCACTGCCAATGAAGATGTCACATTCAAAGAGCTATTACCATTCTTCTTTTTAGTCCATTGCGGGCAATTCCTAGCAGTAGCATTAAAACTTGCCTTTTCTTTGAACTTCTATCTTGACATGTCTTTATTCATTCTTTCTTTAATGGCATTCCCTTTTATTCTCATGAGTTGTCAACACTTGGTCTTGTGCTTCCTTAGGGTTGGATTCTTCCTAATTTCATTAGATAGGAAGGGTGCTGAGACTTCAACCAGTTCCACGTTATTCTTTCGATACAATAGCATATTCACTAATTACTCATATAAATCTAGAAGTGAGGTAAGAAGCAATAGTGCCTTATAGTATTCCTGTATTTTTGCCCATAATTTTAGCATTAAGTATTCTTTAATAATAAATGGAAAGTGAATTACAAGTTAAACAAATCATGCTAATTTCTCTGAACTCTCTAACTTTTCAATTTGTCTCTAACTTCTTTTTTGGCTTGTCTTGCCATCTTCTCATTGCCTTGTATAGATCTTGTAGCACTAGCATGCCCACCATTGTTCTTTGCAAAAGAAAATTATCCTTAATTTGTTTGTTTGTTTTTTTGTTTTTTTTGTTTTCAAACCTTTTCATTTGTAGCTGACTAGCGGAACCATTTACTACCTTCTTGAATTGATCCTTTAGTATTATTAGTTTTTAACCACCTTTTAATTTCTAAATAGAAAAGCACTCCTTATTATATGATTATGTAACCACTATTTCTTATGTAACCCCTCAGTAAGATGGTACCACCATATAATTATATTTGGTGGAACTTTTATGCGATTGCTCTATAGTTGTATGGTTATGTCATGAATCCCATGCAATTGAAGTAGACAATTGGTCATTGCATAGAAAAAGTGAGCCAAAAAGTTTTAGCTAAAGTGTTGTCTCTCTTTTCTCCTTTTGATATTTACTTAGGTCTCTCTTGGATGATCAACCTCCAATAAAAATTCTTTAAACTATCAACAATGTTTGAATATGATTTAAACAATTCTATTTGCATAATAAATCTATCATTTTACCTACCAATCGTCGTCATGTTCCTCCTAATCACAAACTTTTCTTTGATGCTAATTGTTGTATGATTTGAGTCAACAATTATCCTGATATAAAATGCAAAGAAAACTAACCACTGAGAGAAATACAGAAGCTTGCATACATCCATGGGGTAATTTAGTTAGTTCTACACTAAAAAGAAAGCAATATTTATAAAATAACCTAACTCAAGCTCTTACAAAGCCCAAGCATATTATTCTAAACCCCTCTCACCAACTTTCTCAAACTTGTGAAGGACACTTTTATCCTAAAATATCATTTTACTATTAGATTAGTAATATATAAATAAATGGATAGGTAGATATATTTTCGCCCACAACCGTTTGTCTCTCAATCACATAAGGGAACATATAATTTCTCATGTTAAAGTTCAATTCTCAACTATTAGATCACAACCAATGTTATGGATATAAATATCACATATTTTTAATATTAAGAAATTCACACATAAGAAATTTATTATATATTGGGAAATAGTTTGTTGTTTCAAGATTATTTTAATTTTAGAAAAGAGCACTTGACCTCAATATTAAAACAATGAATGATCCTAACACTTACCTCTCCTTTTACTAATATAGTTGTGATAAATCTTAAATGCTCAACTCTCTACTTATGAAACATGGACAACTTCAATAAGATCTTAGAGAGAGTTTATAATGGTAGAGAAATGGTTATCAAAAAAAACAAGAAATACAAACTTAAGGACAGATATGAGAGGAGAACTCTTGAGATCCAAGGTCTGAGAATCCTCAAAAGTAAAACAAAAGAAGGCCTCAATAAAGATACAAGTTTAGATAGTCTAATAGGGAGAATTTGGAACTAGGAATTTTATTGTAATATAGTTTATTCATTCAATTCAACTAATCTCAATAAAGTTTAATCCTCTTCATAGTATCAGAGCATGACAGTTGAACCTTGCATTGTTTGTTGCTTGATTGATGACATTGCTTTTCTGTTGGGTGGCATTGCATGCCGCCCATATAAGTAAACCCATTTATTTCTCTCATTTTCCTCTTCATCATTGTCACTTTTAGAGCTAGTCAAAATGTTAGTGATTTATACTTTTGAAAGAAAACTCACCTCCCTCCTCTCTCTCCTCTATTCTGGCTCCTTGTTGAGTCTCTTCTTTTTAAATTCATATATTGAAAGATCACACCTTAAATTTCTATTTCCAATATCATCACGAATGTCATTGATGGAATTAGAAAAAAAGTGTCTTGTTTACTACCGCCATGGATACTTTCCCTCAAAGAAACCACCATTGATAAAATGATCATGTTCCACTACAAATTTACCACATTTGTTTTGTAGCCATAGTCCAATCAAGTTAAATCCAATATTGTCACACTAATATCACTACAGATCCATATAAATTCTCATTTATAGTAATACGATAGACTAAATTTTTTCCCACATGAATAAAAGTTTATCTTATGCACTTCAAAAAAAGAAAAAAAAATAAGAAGACAAAAGAAAAAAAGAAAATAAAGGGAGTTTGAAGAAGAAGTAAAGATGTGGGAATATATAATAAATCCAACAAAAAGGAGAAAAAAGAGAGCAGTTCAAATCATCTCCAATAGATGCTAGAGGAGAACCACCCAATATACTAGTTGTGTTGACATTTGTTGCATTGAATGATATTAGAACATAAAGATTTTACTACTTCATGCATACCCAAGAAAAAAAAAGTAAGAAAAGGACAAGAAAGATATTGTTTCCATTTCCTTTTAATAGGACTAGTCTTAGCATGACAGAGATATTAGAGGGTTTTCCTCTAGCTTATGTTGGAACATTGGCATTTATCTTTCATTGCCATCATTTCATCATCTACATTGTTACCCTTTTTGTCACTATTTATTGTTGTCATATCGATTCCAATCCTCTCTCTCTATCCCTAAAATCTCCATCAACTAGTCAAAATCCAAACATTGACCCATAAGTGATCCTTTTTTACAATATAACCCTAGTGGACTTGGTATGCTAAAACAAATCTGAATATTGCATTGCTCCCCATCTTTGCCTTTTTTTATTCTACTTCAATTGAGACACCCAATGTGAAATGTAATGGCTATACATCTTCTCAACATTTATAATGGATAATAATCCACCAAAATATACATTATATCTCTATCTCATACAGACTTTCATCAAACTCATGGGTGAAGTCATAAAAAATTTTAACTACCGTATTTAAGGATAAATATTATAGCTAATCTTGAAGTATATATTATGTGAGATATTCAATGTCATTAGTAGTGTGTCACAATATTGACAAGTATCATTTAGATTAATTTGAATAATTAAGATATGACTATACTGGGTTTGATTTACTTTATATGTTAGCACTCTTTTAATTTTACTCCTTGAACTTTAGAGAGAAGAAATGAAAGTGGCATCAATGGGTGATAACTTTTTTTCTCCTCGATCACTTTGAGTTTTTCCTATGAAATGTAAGAAAGGAGTTATATATGTGCTTATCTTCATAAGCAAAGAATAAAATGGATATAATATAGGATGTTTGAAAAAGATTGTGTAGATTAGTAATAGTTATGAATGAATGGCTATTATGGATACAATAATCAAGGATGGCTTTGTTGACCAAGTTAGCTTAGATAAGTTCTCAACTATGTCTGTCACTAAATTCTGTCATATAGAAGTAGAAAGGGGTGAGAAGTGGCTGGTAGATAGCATGGTGAATGACAAGTTGGTATGAGTCTTGCAAAAATTGAGCTAGACTTGCCTACCCTAATTGGTGATGGAAAGTATAGTTGAGTTTAACTTAGAGCTATTGTCATCACTTTGTATGCAACATGGGTTAGGTCGAGAATAATATATATACATGATGATACAATGCTCAAGAGTGAAAATTATTGACCATTTTTGGCTGATTTGAAATCCTCAGGGAATAGACATTATTTTCAATTTTGCATGTCAAAGAAACAGAGGTCAATGTACTCTATCCATCTTCATCAAATAGAGAGGATCCTCTAAAGGCCCAATATCTAACAAATCTACTCTCCATCCAAAAACATATCTTTCTCTCTCTCTTTCTCTCCAACATGTCTCGTACATATTTCAAAGAGGTTCCACCCCTTTGTTTCTCCAATTCCATAATGTCAACTTATTAATCCTTATCTAGAAAACATCTATTTATCCACACACACACACACACACACACACTCATATATATAATTTGAGATTAAATCAACTGATTGCAATTTGAAGATCAAAATTGATGCATTGAGCAATTTGGGATGACTTTGGCTAATTTATTGATTTTCACAAGAGAAAATGCTAGGAATAATGGGAATTATTGATTTTCACAAGGGAAAATACCAATAAATTATAGTAGAAGAGAGAATTCTCTGAAACTTAAAAATTTAATTAAAAGACCACCTTCCTTTCGATGACAATTACTTATTTATAGACCAAAAGCCTAAAATAGAAATTCCTTAAGTACCCAAACTTCCACTACATTAGTAATTGTTAAAAATAGAAAAAAAATACTGTGACAAAAAATTTCCTAATTTGATTGAAAACCACCCTATTATCTTTAAAATAACTTATAAATATATTGGAAAAAAAATATCAAAGATTCCCCAAGATATGTGAAAATTGGAAGTTAAATGAAATGAAAAAAATTAACAAAAAGTAACCGTAAACTTCTACTACATTAGTAATTTTAAGATAAAAAACATTATTAAAAGAAGGATTTCCTAATTCGACTCAAAACCACCCTATTATTCTTAAAATAACTCATAAAGATATTCTTAAAAAAATTGCATCAAAGATCCCCAAAATTATACAAAAATAAGAAATTACTTGAAAAAGAAAAAATTTGACAAAAGGGACCATTTCAAACCCTAAACGACAAAATTACGGGGCTTTCCTATCCTTAAACGGTGATAGAAGTTATGAAATGAAGTAGATTTTGAGCAGTTAAACTTTGAAAATGGATGTCAGGATCAAAGCTATGGCCATTTCAAGTTTTGGGGCTGATTTTGACTCCTTTTGATAAAATTGCTTCATGAACCAGTCTTCCAGTTATTGTGTTGCATTGGAATCCTAGGCCAATTCCATTTCTGTGAATCCAACCCCACCCAAGAATTTCTCTAAACCTAGAGTTGGCATCCCCACTTAACATGTTCATTCCTATTTATATATGCTAACAAGCTCTTTCCATATGCCTTTGAAAGTTTGTTTGATGGGGGAAAAGTAGACACTCTTATTTATGCAAGATTAAAGCCTAACAAATAGTATGGTTTTATGTTAATCACTTTCTATGTCACTTCTAGAGGGAATTAGAGGTCTTTCAACCAAATGAAGTACATTATTTTCTTCTACTAATCTTTCCTTAAAAAGTAACTTTAACTACTAAATATATGAGATCTAGTACTAAACATTGGAAGATGACATTGTGTGTATCATGGCCTAATGATAGGTTTAAGGACAATTCTGAGGTGATGTTAAAACTTAGTGGATTGCCTATAATATAGAAAAAATCATTATAGTAAATTTCTGTTGATTAAAATACAATATGTGAAAATGATCCAATCAGTGTTGTTCAAAATAAAAGATTGTTCACACAATTTATTCTTCATGTAGTGAATGTTATAATAGTTAAGAGCTTATAAGGAATACTAATATTAAAACTTCAAGGCCACAAGAAGGTGGCATAGTGGATTTAGGATTCTTATCAACACCCTTTTCCAGAATTTTCCAAATGCAAATAATCCACTATTTTTCTCTAGACAAGATAAAACCTACACTACGAGGATTTTTTCTACTCTTACATTTGACAAACAATGAATATATCTAGTTTATATATGAGATTATACTACTTCCAACTTTGGTTATCATTTTTGACAGTAGATGTTCGTTTTCTCTCTTTCTTATTTTTCCCTAAAAAATTGAAGGCAACTAAACTACCTGATACTCCTACCAAACAATATAAGTTCTAAAAGTTCAAGGTAAGACATGTTGAGAAAAATAAGGAACTTGTTAAGCCCTACATCATACTGTTCCAACTGTAAGACCTTAAGAAAACATTTACTATAGAGATATTTTATATCATTGGGTGAATTCTAAGCTATCTCTTCAATTGGGGGAATCATTTAATCAAGGAACCCATATTCCAAAGCAAATTTTTTCCACATTCACAAAGGATTATCTCCCTTTTGATAGGGGAATTGATGCAACTAGTGATTTGGGGATGACTCTAGCTAACTGATTGACGCAACCTCCCCACGACCCTATTGGTTTTCACAAGAGAAAACACCAAAAACCATGGGACTTATTGATATTTTATAAGGGAACATACCAAGAATTAGAGTCGAAGAGGGAATTCTCTACAACTTCAAAATTTCATTAAAAAATTTCATTCCTTTCAATTATAATTTCTTATTTATAGGCCAAAGGCACAAAATAGAAAATTCCTAAAAGACCCAAACTCCTACTACATTTGTAATTGCTAAAACAAGAAAAAATTGATAAAACTCAAAATTTTCTAATTCAACAGATATTCCCAAAAAAAACTTGCACCAAAGGTTCCCCATAGTAGGCGAAAATATGAAGTAACCTAAACTAACAAAATTTAACAAAAAGTTGTTATTTTAGGCCCTATATGATGGATGAATTTGGGGGCCTTTCCTTCCTCAAATTGTAATAGAAGTTTGGGATGGCGTAGAGCCACTCAAGCTGGTTGATTGTTTTGAGTACTTGAACTTCGAAAACAGACATTGGGATCAGAAGTTATGGCCATTTTAAAGTTTAGGGGCCAATTTTGACTCCTTGTGATCAACTTGCTCCATCAACCGGTTTGCAAGTTGTTGGACTGCATTAGTAATACTTGACAAATTATTTTTAATATATAAGTGCCCTCCCCTATTTTGAATGACTTAGAGATACTGTCACTACTAACACCTATAATATTATCCTAAAAGAAGAGGTATCAAGAACCCCCAAAGACTTAGCAAGAAATGCATGGAAAAGAAGACTGCATGCCACATGTAGATGAACCCTTTGTACTAATGGTTGAACAAAGTCAAGAATACGATCTTTGCAATATATCCAAATTCAAACAAGATTATAAGATTATAACTGGTACATGTAGCAAGCTTCTATTCAAGTTGATAATGATAAGGATCTATTCTCACCATCAACCAGAGGGGAATTGATTACCACTATTGAACAGAGAAGCTAGGTGGACATTAAGGAATAATAATTCTTAGGAAAGGATAAGGACCCGGTCTCAGCATGGATGAGTTGTATGATATATCTGGATTGTTCATCTCTCAAAATGCGTGAGGGTGGGAAGTGGCTTACGCCTGTATTATAGCTGTTGATAGAAAAAATACAATAGAAATTACAGTTAACTTTCGATAATAAGAATTAAGAGGGACAGAATATTTTTAAAATTCAAACTAACACATCTTATCCTTGCTAAGATTTGCTCTTCCTTATCTAGAGAATTCTTCCTTGTAAATTAGCTGTCTTCTGTGATCAATCATGGTGATCGATTACCACTAATGATTGATTGAGATAATTGATATTCAACATTATTACAAGTGCTCAGGTGTCAGGACAGGAACATTGGGAGGGGAAAAAAGAAGCATTTGGAAGCTATTATCCCGTTAATACCATGGGTTAAATTGCTGTCTAATAAAACTTGGTACTGAATATATATATATATATATTTATAATTTTCCATTCTCAAATGAGCGAGAACGAACTATGTAGAAGAAGATATAAATGGATTAGTCTTTTCTTTACAGTTAAAAGCAACTAGTGCAAGCATATTCATCTTATATACAGTTGAACTTTTGTTCCACAACTGAAAGGAAGCAATTATGCCCTCCGATATGTTATATTTGGCCTTCTAATAGCTCATATTGTCTTTTAATGACACTTCTTTCTTTACATGATCTTGAATAATATCTTAAGATTGAAAAACAAAAATGACGTAGGATATAATTACAATCACCAACTGAACATTTTCCTTCCATTGTGACTGATTTCTCAAATGCTTTGGTGCATAAACATAAAAGAAACAAATGTGGTAACATAATGAAACAATGGTCAAAGAAAAATAAGCTAATCAAGAATAAATCAATGCTGCTTTCAAGCAAAAAGGATAAAAAACACTCTCCTGAACTAACGCTAACCGCCGCTCCTTGTCAGGCGGCAAGCACATCAGTGCCGAAAAGTGAATATGCGCTCCCCAAAAAAGTGAAAATCACTTTTCAACGCTGATGTGTCTGCTCCCTGACAGGGTGCGGCGGTTAGCGTTAGTTTAGGGAAGCGTTCATAAACCAATCCCCCAGAATACCACATACAAGTTAATAAGATTCAATACATGATTTTTATTTTGCCATTTCTTATGAAATCATGAGGTATAATAAAGAGAATAATCTCATGGCGGAAAGTACATAAAAGAATCCAAGGAGCTTAGAGTATGATAATCACATTCTCTCGTTAATATGGTTTTTCAAACTGCACTAAACCATTGCTTTAATTATAGAATTCACGAGCTTTTACGTGAGAACGTACAATATTACATGGTATATTAAACGATGAAAAGAGGGGAGCACTCAAGTCAAGGGAGTGGTCTTTTTGGTCATATGCAATCTCCTCATACGAACCTATTTTAGTTTAAAATAATAATAATAATAATAATAATAACAATAATATAGACATTAACAGTGAAAAGAGAGAAAAGTGTTCCATTGGTTGCTTTCTTTTTTCATACTTGGCGTATTATGTTTATGGTTTTGCTTTTATTATATCGAAGCTATATATCGCAAAGGCTGCCACAAGAACCCCCACCCTCTTAAAAAAAGTGGTTTGCGTTTTCTAAGCTGAGCAACCCATGCAAAAGAAAAGGAAAAGCATTCATCTGTTTATCTATATTCAAAAGTGAATTTTGGGTTTAGAGAGAGAGAGAGAGTACCTCGAAGAGTTGCTCCACAATGTACTAGTAGAAGGGTAATCTGTATCTCTTTGCTGAGATCCATCTGATGATCCTCTTTGATCAAGATACGGGCATATCTTGAGATCGTTGGTGATGGCTGCCGGTGAAAAATCGTCTTCTCCAGACCCATCTGATTGGCCTTCAAGTAAAAATAGAACAGAAAATTAAAATTCCTCTAATAAGAACAGTGAGAGGGGGGGGGGGAGGGGG
>JAOXJP010296589.1:0-18503 GCA_025762735.1 Platanus orientalis | reverse complement strand
TATATATATATATATATATATATATATATACACACACACACAATTTCTTTCATTTTTTTGAAGTGAGGAACTCTGGTGAGCAGCCATTTTGTGCAAAATATGCCAAAGGTTAGGTCTGTATCCTATCCACCCCACCCAGCTCCCCGTGATTACGGGACCGGCACTGGGCAATGACCATTAATGACCTATATGGACCAACTTTGTTCTCATCATCATATAAAAATTGCATATTCACTATGGATTCTGGTTCTTCTTTTATTTTTTAGATCCTTTCTTCTTTTCGAGATCGAACACTGAACATATGTTATGGCTGTTAAGTGTCAGATGGGGAGAACCCACTTTCTTTTCCCAATAACTGGATTTTTTATTTGGCTATTATTTTTTCCCTTCTCTTTTGTGCTACTTCTCTGTAATTTGGTTTCATTACTTTTCCCATTACATGACTATATAATAGGAATTAGTGTGCTTTTTATTTGATTGACGTTGACATTCCTTATATGAATACGTTTGTTTAAATTCTACTGTTGAAGTCCACTTTTAATTAATTATAGAAGAAAGCTTCATTAGACTTTTAACACAAGCTTGATGTGAACTTTTTACACATTTTGGGTCCTTGTAATTGTTTAATGAAGTAATCAAGTTGCCAAAAATTACATACTGTTACAAATTGGTATGGGTTTAGCATATATTGCTTGACCTGGACTTTTTTCCAAGGTTTACTGTTGAAATATTTTGATTTATGCCAATACAAAAGGAACTCTAACCAGCCGTTGAGTCTAGTTTTTCTTTTTATAACCATTGTTGCAATTCATTGATTGAATTGTTCATATTATTCTCAAATTGGCTTAGGTCCCAAGCTCAAGCAGAATTGATGTTGTTTCATCAGTGATCTAAATACATTTTCTACTTGGATTCAAATCAAACACAAATGAAAATGGAAGTTTAGTAACAAGGACACTGATACGGATGTCAATGCACAGATTTGAGGTGTCTACACTTTCTTCTTCAAAAACATGTAGGCTTATATAGAAAAACAGAAATGTTGGTGTTGTTGTCTGCGGAGTGGCACAGAATTCTTTTTAAAATATTCTTTTTTTTACATCAAAAGGAGGATAGCTGCTAAAAAATAGTTGAATGCATTTTTATAACCCCAATTCGATTTCTACAGGTTGGCATTCTCACCCCCTAATTGGTTGATGATCTATTAAAAAATTGAGGTAATATGATGGGTGAAGTTCATGTGTACCTCAAAAAAAAAAAAAAAATGGTTTTAAAACTTGGACTAGTGAGTATTGACATGGATTGTTCAGGGCCAATCCTAATCATAGATCGTTCAGGATCATATTGCCAGTATGGATTGGACTATCCAACTGTGGATGTTCAATCTGAAACTGATCTCCCTTTATAATTTTTTGGAGGAATGCCAACAAATTCTTAAAATCATGCTACAAGGGTTTCCATGAAAAATTAGGTGAGAAACCATAATTGTAACCATATTTAGTGCATCATACATGCATAAATACTATTACATGGCTTGTATAAGTCCAAGATTATACATAACCAAACATCCAATATAATTACACCCTTTGCATGAAAACAAAACTATATGCAATATCATTTACATAAACATAATTAATACATTAATACCTGATAGGGAGTTATCAGTTCCCATGTATGCCGTGGTGGATCAAGGGCAAGGTTATCAACCCCATTTTGTCGATATGTCCCATTTTTTCAAAATAGATTGCTTTATATCTTCATTCGAAGCATAAATCGATATCTTTGATGTTTTATATCAATAGATTTAGCATGAATCTATTGATGCTCATCTACCGATTTATTAAAAAAATAATAATAAACTTGAGATAATGAAAAAAATGTCTCTTTTCTTGATTTAGAGAGGAACATAGAAATAGTCTATACATCTGTCAATTTCTTGCCTAAATTTCATTTTTAATTTTACAAAATTAGTACATCTTGGCAATAAATGAAGTTAAGAAGTGCTAGGAGTAATAAATGCTCAATATTAAATAGTTTCAGATCTGGAACAGTCTAGGAACGATTCAAGACAGATCCTTTTTGGATCACATTCTACAGGTCAGGATTAGATCGCCACGTGTGTCTATAAGATAACACACTATTTTGGGCCATAAGTTGGTCAAGGAATCTTTATTGGTGACGGCCATGTGCAACTTGCTAATTGTATGGGATGTATAGGGAAGATGAAGAAGCGTCGGCATTGGCTACATTATTGTTGCAACTAGGGGTGGGTTTCTTGTAATAATAAACTCTCTCTCTCTCTCTCTCTCTCTCTCTCTATACACACACACACTTGGTACATATTCTTTAAAATTTTGTATTGTTTTGTAGATAGAATTGAAGGGACAATTTTATAAGATGGCTATAAGACCACTCACTTTTTACAGAGCAGAATGTAGGGCAGCCAACAAACAACATATACATAGAATGAGTATGGTTGGGAGGAAGATATTGAGATGGATGAGTGGCAAGAATAGAATGGATAAAATTAGAAATGGACTAATGATTGCATTAGTGAGAAGGAGTGAGACGATGCAAGTTAAGGCATTAAAATGACAAGTGGAAAGCCAAAATTGACTTGGGTTGAAGGAGTGAAGAGAGACATGGAAAATTGTGATTTAATGGCAGATATGACCCTAGATAGTGTGTAATGGCAGAACAACATTTGTGTAGCCGACCCTAATTAGCTGGGATAATGCTCTTGTTGTTGTGAATGGAATGATTTTTGTGCAGGACTTGCCTGCTTTGTTCAAGGCATGCTTTGACCAATTAAATATGTAGAATATCTTATGAATACCATCTAGAAACTTCTTTATTAATAGTTCCACCTTTTTTTTTTTTAAATTTGTTTGTCAACACAACTATTATAAAGAAAGTGGGGAATCATGGATGATTGGTTGATTTTACTATTTTTTGTAATATTAGAGGTGAGTAATTTTCATTGATTATTCATGTTATTAATTGAAATTTGTATAGTGTACTTTCTCCAATGCTTTTTTATTACTAGATTAGCATGCCTAGATGTAAGCTTTAACTTTTATCCATTGCTCAAAACTTTTATCCATTGCTCATAACAAGTTTCTTTAAGATCTTTTCTTTTTTCTCTTCTTCGTTTCTTTTCTTTTCTTTTCCCCCTTTTTAAAACTGTCATTGTGACACTTCATAACTTACTTACTTGCAGGGCATTTTGTTGTTGGGGCTAAAAGTGGAATACTTGAGACTTTCTTGATTATTTTCATTCTTGTGGAATCTTTTTTTTTTTTTCTGAGATTATTTTATTTAATTTTCTTGCTTTTGTTTGAAGTCATCGAGGTGCCGAAATCAAGAATAACAGTTTTTTTTCCTTGTTGCTACCTCACTTTAAGTAAAAGTTATGGGCAGCCAGCTAAAGCAACCTGAGTTTCTGGTGCCCTAATAAGATTCTCATTTTCTACTTTTCATACAGGCTTTATTGGACTAGTTGCTCATCTTTTGAAAATCTTTAAACTCATAACAAGTGGCCTATATTATGGTTCACAATTCGGCAGTGATCTTAAATTGCTTAAGTGAGTATGGGGGTGTTTTTAGTGTATGCTTCATATAATGATTAGTGGGCATAAGGATCTTAGAATTAAAAAAAAAGGAAACAAAGAGAAGAAAAAATTGTTGAAATTCATTAGTGCAAAGGCCTTACTTAGTATCGATTCGAAATAACATAACTTTTTATTCAAAATTTTGACTAGAATAGTTTTTGATGTGTTGAAAAGAAGACTTCAAGGGTTACAAGTGCTATTTCAAGAAAATCTCTCAAATTTGACCGAATTTAAGGTGAAATTCATTTAAAGTTTATGTTTGTGACAAATATGATTTTAGACGATTTTTTAACAAATTTTTTTTTTTAATTTTCTTTGCTTTCTTGGTAATTAAGTTTAGAAGGGTATTATGGTCTTTTTATTAGTTCTATTAGGATTTATTTTGAATCAAGTTAATGATTAGGATTAAGTTTAGAAAATCAAAGGTCAAGTTTTGATTTCTTTGTAATAAAAATATAAAACATTAACATTTTTGTTATTTGAAGAAACATTATTGAATAAAATTTGAATGAAACACTGAATTTCAAAGAATTTTTCATACCTTGAACTTTGTGTTTTCTTTTGTGAAAATCAACTAGGCCAATTGTTCTTGGTGATATTTTTTATTATGAAAATCAACCGATTCATTGGAAGGTTGTGTTCAATCGTTAGCCAAATTTATTCTAAATCGCTTACTACATTAGTTGGTATCAAAGTTTGTGTTATTTCTATGCCATACCTCCAAAGAGATGTATGGGTGTTTATAAAGTTCTGCTAGACGAAATAGTACATGTGATGATGTAGCATAATTGGCTCAATGGTTTGAGGTTAGTTGGGGGGGCTAAGCCATTAGATGGTTGCCTTACAAACTGCGGTTCAACATTGGGATCAGACCCTAATTTCATGCTTCGTAGAGGAAGTTGCCGAAAATGATTTAGACAATATTTTCGTTGATGATGGATCTAGGAGGATGAAGCTAATGGTTGGAAACTTTAGAAATGATTGTGATTCTTGGTGATGGTAGTTCAAATGGAACGTAGAAATCTTGGAGTTTTAAGGGAGTTTACAATTGAAAGCTTGGAAGAGTTCCTTAATTAGGTCATTACTATAAAAGAGGAAGATGATTGCGAAAAACCATTTCATGTATGTGTTCCTTGCAATGAGTCATTTGAAATAGATTATGTTCTATATTTTGGGATTTAAATGATTCAAGTATAAAGTTTTTATCTTTGTCTGTTTTTGACATGCCATTGAATGATGATGATAATATATTTGATAAATCTATATATGTTGATATATTTGATAGATTATCAGAGATGGAAGAGTCTGGTTTTTGTTAAGTATGATAAAAGTTCATAGTGAAAGAATTAGGGTTTTCATAGGGGTGAGAGAAGTGAGAAAGAAGGGTGTACAAGGTAAAGTGCTTGGGTTTCAAGGTGAGAGTTTGAGCAAAAAAGCTTTATAATCTTTTACTTTTCTCATATAGTGAAGAATGGAAAGATCACCCCATGGATGTAGACATCTTGGCCGATTCACATAAAATTCTCGTCTTACGTGTGATTGTTGATTTATTTTCTGTTGTAGTATTTTTATTGCATAGATTATAAGTGGATTTATTTATTTTTTGGTGGTAAAGAGATAATGAGTGGTTTAGGCTTGTATCCCATCACATGGATTATGAGGGCTGATTCTACGGCACCAACCTTCCAATGATCCTATTGATTTTTGTATGAGAATATACCATAAATAATGAGACTCGTTGATTTCACAAAAGAAAACACAAGAATTGAGGTAGAGAGTTCTTTGCAACTCAAAGTTACATTAAAATCTCATTCAATAATAATTCTTCAAATAACATAAATACTAGGTTCTTATATGGCCATTACAAAAGTAAATAAAATTTTGATCATAAAATTCTCAAACTTAATTGTATTTATTAACTTGACTCAAAATTTAAAAAAAAGAAGAAGATTAAAGTACCCTTATAAACTTATTTACCAAGAAAACAATGAAAATAAATTAAAAAAATCGTTTAAAATCATGTTTATCACAAACATAAATTTTGAACTCAATTTTGCAAAATTTTCTTGAAATAGCACTTGTAGCCCTTAAAGTCTTCTTTCCAATGCATCAAGAATTGCCTTGATTGGACGTCTAAGTTAAAAGTTATGTTATTTCGAATCTATGTTGTGTAAGACCTTTTCAACGACAAATTTTAGCGATTTTTTTTCTCTTTCTTTTTTTTTAATTATAGGATTCTTATGCAGCTAAAACACTAAAATTAGGAACAAATAATATCCCTAACCTTGGGATTTTTTCAGTGGTTCCCCAAGTCCTCATCTCTTCCAACATGGCATGCATTAGTCACCCTGAGTGGGTGAAAACTTGCCCTTGAGTTTTGATAAATATTTTTTTTCTTCATGAAATCATACACAGCTAGTTTACACTGCTCATCCACTATTGCCATGTTAATAACCTTCATCAAGTGAACCCAAATGCTCTTTGGAATTTCCATTATGAAGATAAAGTTGTGTATCTTCCATGGAATACTCCCACCAAAACTAGTAAAACTAGAGAAATCCTTTCCCACATCTCCCAATCTCAAAATATTGGTTTTAAGCTCATTTGCCCTCAAATTCTCAATTAGATCATCCTATGAAGCGTTTTGTTTGGGATGTGATAAAATAGACAAAACACATCATCATACTTGACAGAAACCATATTTTTCATCTCTGGTAATCTATCAAATATATCATTATATATAGATTTATCAAAGATGTTACAATCATACATTGGCTTGTCAAAAACATGTAAAGAAGAAATTTTATAAATTGGAGTATAAGAACTCCTCATCTTCATCCAAAGAGGTTTTCTCAGAAAGACCTAACCGTGAACTCAGGAATTTACAATGGGGCCTAGCATACGGAAGGGATTTGGGGGTACAGGGCAGCGGTCAAGGATCCTATCATAGAGGGGTTTTGGAAGATGCTGATGATTATTAAAATTCTTTCATGGAATGTAAAGGGCCTGGGCAATAGGGATCGCAAAAGAATGCTAAAGGAAATGTTGTAGAGGAGTAAGGCCGATTTGATCATGATGTAGGAATCTAAACTGGAATCTGTAAATGGCTTCATTTCAGAAATCAATAGTTTCCCTAGAACTGGTTAGGTTTTTCTTCCCTCTATTGGATTAGCTAGAGGTATTATTATTTTTTGGAACAAGAACAATATTATGGAGATAGACTCAAGGGTGGACAGATTTTCAACCACTATATCAGTTGTTCGGTGTGGGGAGTCTCAAAGGTGGAGCATCACGGTTATATACGGTCCTACCAATGGTTCTCTTTTTCCAAATTTTAGGGCTGAATTGGAAATGATTCGCTTATCTTGTGACAACCATTGGTGTATAGGAGGGGATATCAACAAGGTGTTGTTTTCCTATGAAAAGAATAAGGGTGGTCGTTAGACTAGGGGAATGGAGTTATTTGGGGACTTTGTGGACATGTATAATCTCCTAGACGTCCCATGTGTTGAGCCCAGATTCACTTGGTCAAATATTTAGGAAAGACCTTTCATGAGCAGACTTAATAGATTCTTGGTGTCCCCAGAATGGGAAGATCTTTTCTCTCCGCTTGAAGCCAATGTTTGGCCCCACTTTGGATCAGATCATTCTCCTTTGCTATTGTTTGGAGGAGTGCTTCGACAAGGTCCGAAACCCTTTCGTTTTCAACTAATGTGGTTTTTGAACCCAAGATTTAAAAATCTAGTGGTTGATTCGTGGAGTTTTTTTGCGGTTAAGGGTCTCCCTGGTTAGAGGTTTCGGTTGAAGTTGATGCTTCTTTGGGATAGGCTGCGTTGTTGGAATCGTGAGGTTTTTGTAAAGATTCTATTCTAAAAGAGATTAATCTTCTAGATGTTAAGGATGAGTTAGAGGGGCTTTCAGAGGAGGAAAGATCGCTTCGTATCTCTCTAAAAGGTGATTTTGAGAGAACCTTGTTGATGGAAGAGGTGTTATGGAGGCAGAAAGCTCGTATTAAGTGGCTTTGAGAGAACCTTGTTGATGGAAGAGGTGTTATGGAGGCAGAAAGCTCGTATTAAGTGGCTGAAAGAAGGTGATAAGAATACTAGATTCTTTCACAAGATGGCAAGTTGCCATAGAAGTTATAATGGTATCAACAGGTTAAGAGTGGGGGAGGCCTGGGAGGACAGACCAGAGGTCATTAGTTCTCATATGGAACATTATTTTCGTCACTTGTGGAGTTCGGCTGAGGGTAGAAGGCATCTCATTTCCTAGTATTTCCGAGGAACAACGGCTATGGTTAGAGCGCCTGTTTGAAAAAGATGAGGTAAAAGGGGTTGTTTGGATGTTGGAAGGAGATAAGGTTCCAAACCCGGATGGTTTTCCCATTTCTTTTTATAAGGAGTGTTGGGAGACTATTAAAGCAGACCTAATGGAGGTAGTTAGGGATTTTTATGAGAGAGGTTTCTTGGATAGAGGAAGCATTGCCACTTTCATCTCATTGATTCCAAAAAAAGAAGGGGCAAACTATTTATCGGACTTCAGGCCGATTAGTCTTTTGGGAAACACTTATAAAATTATCTCTAAATGCTTGACTTTACATCTTAAGTTCATCTTTCCATCTATCATCTCGAAAGAATAAGGGACTTTTTTGTTTAGTAGATCAATTGCTGATGGTTTTCTATGTGCCAGTGAATGTATTGATGACAAGATTGGAAGTGGAATTCCTGGGGTGATATTTAAGTTGGATATGAAGAAGGCGTACAACCATGTCAACTGAGATTTCCTTTATTATATTATGGAGAGATATGGCTTTGGGAGCCAATGGAGGGATTGGTTGTGGAAATGCTTTAGTTCAGTATCCTATTCAGTGTTGTTCAATGACATCCCATCCCGTACTTTTAAAGCTTTCAGGGGTTTGAGGCAAAGAGACCTGCTATCCCCTCTTCTTTTTCTAATGGTAGTTGAAACTTTAGGGGCTATGGTTTCCAAGGCGTCGAAAGGGGGTTTGATTGATGGTTTTAAAGTGGGGAGGGAGGAAGTGATTGTTACCAATTTGTAGTATGCAGATGATACTCTAATTCTTTGTAGCAAGATCAAACGCAAATCCGGTATCTGAAATGTGTGCTTCGATGCTTTGAGGCGGTGTCGGGTCTAAGGATGAATTTTTCCAAGAGTCAGCTTATTGGGATTTGAGAGGTTCCTAATCTTGATGTGTTGGTAGTTGATCTTGGTTGTCAAGTGGGTTCTCTCCCTATTCGTTACTTAGGTCTCCCTTTAGGGACTTCTTTTAAGAATAGAAGTGCTTGGGATCCGGTGGTTGACAGGATGCACAAGAAATTGGCCGGTTGGAAAGTTCAATATCTCTCTTGTTTCGGGAGAGTTACTTTAATTAAGGCGACTCTAGCTAGCATTCCAATTTACTTTCTATCACTCTTTGTCATTCCTTCTCAGGTGGCATTTCAATTGTGGAAGCTTCAAAGGGATTTCTTGTGGAAAGGGGGTGGTATGATCAGGGGATTCGTCTGGTTTCCTGGGATAGGGTGTGTTCTCCTAAATCTAATGGGGGTTTGGGTTTGCGTAGAATCTAAATGATGACTAAGGCTTTTCTTTGTAAATGGTTGTGGAGATTTGGGAGGGAAGATAATAGCATTTGGAGGAAAGTGGTTGTTTCCCGTTGTGGTATTCTTTCTAAGGGGGACCTTTCCCCCACCCGAGGCTCATATGGTTTTAGTCCCTGGTAGGACATTATGAGGTTGTTTGATGATTTTGCTCGAGGGTTGAGGATGGAGGTAGGTAATGGTTCGAAGACCAAATTTTGGAAGGATAAATGGTGTGATGAGATTTCTCTTCAGAGAGTGTATCCATCAGTTTTCTCCTTGGCAGTTGACCCTGATGCTCTTGTTAAGGACTATTTGGACTTTTATTCCAACCCTCCTTCCTGGCACCCTATTCTTATGAGGCGAGTGTTTGATTGGGAGGTGCAGGAGATAGTAGCACTTCTTGGCAGACTTGAATTGACAAAATTAAAAATTGAAGAGGATGACAGGAAAGTGCGGGTAGCTTCCCTGGATGGCACTTTCAGTGTTCGATCTTGTGCCCTTTTCTTTGGTAGATTTGATGCTATCATTGGCCCGTATGGTTCTCCCGCCCCCCTCTCCAGTTCCCCCAAAGGTTCAATTCTTCATGTGAACTGCTTCTTTGGTAGAATTCAAACGATCGACTTGCTTAGAAGAAAGAGGTTTATCTTGACTAATCAGTGCTGCTTATGCAAGGCATATAGGGAGTCGGTATCACACACTTTGGTGCACTATCCCTTTGCTTGGGAGGTTTGGTTTGGGATATTAAGGGATTTTGGCATGATGTGGGTTTTCTCGGTGGATTTGAATTCCATTTTTCTTTCTTGGAGAGGTAAGGTCTTTTCAACTAGAGGAAATCGAATTTGGAACTTGGTTCTTGTGGCGGTGTGTTGGGTTATATGGTTGGAAATGAATCGAAGGACTTTTGAGGGGTATAAAGAGCCCTCTTTTAGAGTCTATCAAAGGGCCAAAGACCTCATTCTCTTATGGGCCACTCAATGTAAAGATTGTGATCTTCTCTCGCCAGCTGTCATTAAAAGAGATTGGGAGGTGATAATTGGATGTAGCCCATGCTAATTTTTTAGGTTGAGTCTGTTGGTGTTGGGTTGGTGCTTTCTTTTGTATTCCTTCCTTTTGAGGATGCCTTGTCCCCTTATTCAATAAAGTTTTTCATTTATCAAAAAAAAAAAGCGCATAGATGAAATGGTTTTTCAATATCCTTCTCCTCATCTATGGTAATGACCCAATCAAAGAATTGTTTAGGTTGTAAAACCCCCTAGAATTTGAAGATCTCTACTTTCCACTCAGACTCCCTTCTCCTAGATTCATGATCATTTATGGGGTTTCCAATCGCTAGCCTCCCCTTCCTTGGTGTATACTTTGCGAAGGGGTCTTCTAGATCATATTCGGCATCTTCCTCCACGAAACGTGGATTTGGGGGTTAGTTTGGGCATTGAACTGCAGTTTGTAAGGCGACCATCAACTAGCACAGTATCTCCAATTGTGTCAAATCGTTGAGCTAATCATACTACATTTTCAAGCTTGTGCATTTCATCTAGTTGAACTTCGCAAACACGTGCATATCTCTTTGGGACATAGTGTAGGAATAATATAAGCTCTGATATCAACTGAAACAACGAATGAGTAGGGATAAATTCGACTAATTGATAGAATGCAACCTTCCGTTGATTTTTGCAAGAGAAAATACCGAGAACAATGGAACTTGTTGATTTTACAAGAGAAAACACAATAATTAGGGTATAGAGAATTCTCTACAACTCAAAGTTTCATTAAAATCTCATTCAATAATAATTCTTCAAATAGCATAAACATTAAGGTTTTATATGGTTATTACCAAAAATCAAATCTTGACCCTGGATTGTCCAAACTTAATTCTAAAATTTAGCATGTCTTAAAATAAACTCTAAATGAACTAATAAAAATATCAAAATACCCTTTTAAACTTATTTACCAATAAATTAAAGAAAATAATAATAAAAATCATTCAAAAATCGTAGTTTTTACTAACATCTACTTTAAACTTGATTTTCACTTTGAAATCGGTCATATCTATAAAATCTTCTTGAAATAACACTTGTAGTACTTGAAGTTTTCTTTCCATTGTATCAAAAATAGGCTCAATCGGACTTTTGAGTAAAAAGTTACGTTGTTTCAAATCGATGCTGCATAAGACTTTTCCAATGACAATTTTTTCTTTTCTCTTTATTATCCTTTTTTTATTATAGGATCCTTATGTAACTAGAACACTAAAAGTAGAAACAATTAACATGCCTAGCCTTGGGATTCTTCCAGTGGTTCCCAAAGTCCTCATCTCTTCCAACGTTACCCACATTAGTCTAAGTTTCTAAAATTGATATCTCTTCGGGTTGGTTGTGCTTTAACCCATTACCACTACACTTGATCCAAGAAATGTTTCTACTGGCATAATTATTTTTGGCGTTTGAACTATGTTATGTAAATACTATTACATTTGTTGCATATGGTTTAGGTCTAGGAGTTGTTTACTTAGGGATGCAAATGAGTTAGATTCGATGCGGATAGTACTACATCCGAATTCAGCTGATTTATTTTCCATGTATATCCAAATTCGATTATTATCCGAGCGGATATTTGAAAAGCATGTTCGAATTCGTATTTGTTAAGTTTATCGGATAATAATCGGATATATTCGATTATTATAAACGGATATTAGATATAATCAGATATTCGGTTAACAGATATTTGGATATAAAAAAATTTAAACTTTTTATATGATAGAGAAATACGGTTTACTGTGGACTGTTGGGTTCGTTTTGATCCAATGGTCTTCACTCATTCTCTATATATATTTATATATATTAAAATATATATTATATATTTATTTATTACATTAACCGGATATCAGATAGTAATCGAATACGGATAATTAACCAAATATTTAATCGGATTCAGATATTATCCATGACGGATATGTGTATATCCGTAATTGGTTCATTTATAATTGGATGTTTTTTAATCGAGCAGATATTTAATCGAAATGGATAAATGTATATCCGTATTTGCTTTAAACGAATACGAAAATGAACCAGAGTCGGCTAATAATTGGATACTTGCATCCCTATGGTCACTTGACCCCCAAAACTTCAGATATAGAAACATTTTCTAATAATGGTTTTATCTTTTAGGTTTTGAAAACAATTTACTGTTTGTAATGTGAGATTTGAATATGTATCTGGAATGATCTCATAACCATGCCCATATCATGTTCTGGTGATATTGGTACCCCTGGGAATCTGAAAGAACAGATACCATATTATATTAAGTGTCCTAGAATCCTTTTACATTCTATTTAAAATGTGTTTAATCCTGGTTTTATTGCCAGGTGCTTTTTTGAACAGGCTAATTACTTGTATTTTTTTTCTTGCACTGAATTGCCAATGAATTACTTGGTAAAAAGGTGATCTTCTGCATCAATGACAATGAGGATTTAATTCCTTTTTTTTTTTGGTCTGTTTGCCTACCTGTTTTTTTGGAGTCTGTCTAAAATTTTTTAAAAAATTGCATGGCCTTAAACCTGGCCCTCTTTTGACATGACACTTAAACCAACCTAAAAAAATTGTCCGCATCAGTTTCAATACAAACTTGATGCAGAGTGTTTTACAATTTTGATATACACATCAATTGAGCCAAAGTTATAACCTCATTATTCTATTGGTGTAACTATCTCATTCTTTTTTTTTTAATAATATATTATTTTTTTGGCAGTATATTCCATGTTGTTATTTAATAGGGGAATTATTTTCTTCCTTACAGATTTAAACAGTTGCCAATATAAATATCATGAATAAGTGGGTTTCTGGATATTTTTATGAGTTAAAAAAAAAAAAAAAAACTATCAATACAGATAACATGAATGATTTGCTTTCTCATCTCCTTTTGCTTGCCACAGCTAGAAACATTGTGAAGCATCATCCCTTACCTTGCCACAGGAATTGCTATAGAGATCATAATGATCATTCTTGATAATATTATACAACTTGCATTATTGGATTATTTATATCAAGACAACATGATACAACTTTCATGGCTTTAAATCAGTGATTCATGGACAAAAATGTTGACATGGATGGCTTGTTGGTCAGTCATATTCTATTAAGTATGAACCAAAACATTGATACAAGATAATGTTTATGAAATGATATACAATCTTTCTATCCATTTCCCTAGGGCTTGTAGAATGTGGAACTTTTTCTTTCTCATCTTTGTATCTCCTAGACCTTTCCTTTGTGCTTCAATGAGATGATCTCGGGTTGGTGGATTTGGAATGTTGGGAGATTTTCTTTCTTCATTAGGTGGGCCCTATTGGTGGCCATTTGTTGGTGTTTATGGTAAGGAAAAGAATCTCCGGATCTTTGACGATAAGTATAAGAATCCCAGAGTTGAGGATCTATTGATTGAGGATCTTTGTGGGCTGACCTTGATGAGATTTAGTGGTACGCCTTTTGGTGTGAGGATTTATAATTTGTTGATGTAGTTTTGCTTTTCTTGTTGCTTTTTCTTTGTTGTTGTCACCTTTCCAGTGATCTTTTTGCTTGCTTGTTTTTCTGCTCTTGTTCTTCAATAAAGTCTTCATTTTACCTTTTAAAAAAATGATATACTATATATGGCTATTGTATTACGAATGGTCGTTTTCTTACACTACATAGACATAGACTGTTAGAAAATATTCTTCATTTTTAGACATTTCTAGATTTCACCACACATGCAGTCTGGCACAACTCTTCACTCATCTCCACTTTGAAATGTTTGACATCTGTTGTACAATGGTCAGTTTGCTTGATGTGAACAAACTATGTGATCTATGCATTGAAGATTCTCCCAAAAAATATCCTACGAATTTTCTTGGCATAGGTTAAATTCTATAGTAAGATGGTAACACTGCCTCAAGTAGATTTAAACATTGCTTTTAGAAAGGTTTTTTCTCCAATGATTAATCTTGTTTAGACAATGTTTCCATGGTTGATTGGGAGGAGATTGAATGATGAATGATTTGATGGATCTTTCATTCGTGTTATTATGTGGTCTCAACTTTATTTTCTTGGCATCTTGTGGTGGAGAATAGGAAGTACTGTTTGAAATTATAGGAGGCCAACAATGAGAAATGAGAAAAAAAAGTTTGTTGCTTTTATGAAAAGTAGAAGAATTCACTGTTCATTAATTTAGAAGCAGTTCTCTTTATATAATCAATAAATGTGATAAGTGACAACTGATGGTGTGTTTATGCCATCAGCAAAGTGTCATCAAATATGAATTTTGCTTTCCTTAATGTTAGGGGAGAAAATTCTTTCCATTATGATCTAAATTGGGACCTCATCAAGGAGTGAGGGAGCATCACCATAATGAACATGTTTATTGGTGTCAACTTGACATAACAATTGGTGTGGTTTAACCTTAAAATCTAGAGCTGTTTATATTTGAGATCCTTATCTTGCATACTCTTTGTGTTGCATCATTATGTAGCGGTTGGGATTTTCCCATACTTTTATATAGTTATCATCATTTTTTGCACCTTTGTAGTATTTGATTCTTTTTATTTTATTTTTTAGGTTTGAATGCTACTTTATATATTTAGTTGTGGTATTGCATAGGAACCATAGTTAATGAGATGACCAGGCCTTGTTTCGGTTGCATTTTTTTTCTTTCTTTCTAGATTTGGGAGATGTAGCTAGTGGTAAATGCATGAGATTTTTCTGGCTGAGGCTCAAGGAGTTTATTGTCCATTTCACGATTTTGGGGTAATCTCATTTTATTGTGCAGAGATACTCTGAATTGCACCAATTATCATGAGATTAGTCTTATGAGTTGTACTATGGAGCCATGGAGAGAGTGATCTAAGTACAAACTAAGACATGTAACTAGAGTGTATCAGAAATTAGTTTGGATTTGTTCCAGGAGATCGATGGCCAGAGCAATTTTATTCAGTATTTGATGGAAAATTTTAATAGAGAATCTTCACATGGTTTTTATAGAACATAGGATAGGATTGCCGGAGAGATCATTTGATGAGTTCTGGAAAAAAATGGGTTCTCAAGTAAACATATGACTATTGTTAGTGTTAAAACAAGGGGAGAGACAAGATAGTTCCAATCATAGCAGGTTTATACGAAGGGTCAGTATTGAGCCCGTATATACCCATGCTTGTGATATAGTTTTTGATTGACAAGACTCAAGTGGGAATAGATGTCAAGTTAGAATTATGGAGTGATGGTTTAGAATTCAAAGCTTTTGAGATAAGCTGGACTAAAACAGAAGCCTGGAGGGTGATTTCATTGAATGGGAGTAGAAAGGAGTGAGTAGTTTAGATTGATGACCAAGAGAAACTCAATGTGACCATTTTCGTTATCTTGGCTCATTCGTCAGAAAGAATATAGAGATTAAAGAGGATGTTGGATGAAGTAGAGAGGTGCGTCTTGAGTGTTGTGTAATTGATGCAACCGTTATATTGAAGGGGAAATTTTATACAAGACGGCTATAAAACCAACCACACTTTATGGGACAATTTATTTGTTATTATTATTTACAATAGATGCAAATTCATTAAAAATCAATGAAGGACAGAAGAGTTCACCTAGCTGGTGAACTGAAGAAAAGAACATAGAAACCTCCCCCAGCCCAACCAAAAGCAAGAACGAACAAACTCAGCGAACAGCATTGTCCCTACCCAAGAAAGCATACCAACGTGACTCGTCAAAGTTTGGCCTTATTGACCACCAGTCTTGGACACAGTTGTACGCAATGAAACAGCACATGCATAGAATGAGTGTTGTTTTGAGATGATGTTGAGAAGGGTGAATTGCAAAGACCAAAAAAGGATATAATCAAAAAAGAATGCATCCGCAGGAGCTTACTTGGAGACCAATGGGTGACAATACGAGGGAAAATCCAGTAAGACAGTCCAGCCATGTTCAACAAAGATTAATGACTGCTCCAATCATTCCAATGAGTGATATTATGCAAGTTGAAGATTCTAGGACTTGGTTGACGTAGTTAGATAACATGAGTTAAGACCTAATGGAACATATGGATATGACCCAAAATAGAGTGGAAAGGAAGAATAGCATCCATGTAGCTTACTCTTAAGTAATTGGGATAAAGGCTTGTGGAGTTGAGTAGAGCCTGAAATCAAATTTGAGATGGCATAATTGGCTTCCGTCTCTAAGGGTAGGCCCACAGATAAATCAAAATCATGGACTGATTGGAAATTCCAATTTTGAAAAGCTTACCATTACACTTTAATGATCATGTAACCATCTAATCTCTACATTTGATTGAATCAATCCAGGAAGAATAAAGTGAGTCCCTCAAAATCTTCACATACACCTTCAACCCAATTGAATCAATCTAGGAATAAACCATGGAACTCCCTCAAAGTGTTCACATATTACTCACACCTCAAACCCTCACGTGACATGACCGAGAAGTTATTTGCATCTGTATGCTCATACTAGTAATGAATTGGGCTAAATGAGGGAAGAACAATCTTCACAAAAGTTTTTTTGGTTAATATGGAAGCCAGTTACTTGGAACATGCAGCAGTGCCAGTCAATCAAGTGGTGGGTAGGGCCGTGCTCTCTCTCTCTCTCTCTCATTGATGGCTATCATGATAGTCTCTGTGCCGTTAAAACTGTTTTTATATAATTAGTTTTTCATTTAATGTCTTCCGAATTCTGAGATATATTTTGGTGCACTGAAACGTATTATGTTTATTATACGTTATCAAAGGAAAATGAAAATTTTTTCGAGTAAAATTGGTAGGAGATAGTGTTGCTTCTGCTACTGATGACGGTTGTTATTACAATGCTGCAGTCACAGGGACTCCATATGGTTCCCATGCAAAACACAGAATAGGCATCTGCTCCTGCTTGACCAAGTACCTCATTCTTAATTCGATTGCAAGTAGACCCTTGTTTAACACTCATGGTATAACTATATTTCCCTGATCCGAGCACTCTATGCATTCGGATTCTGATGTTGCTTTCATTTCAAGACGGTGAATTGTTCTTCTGTTTAAAGTCTGTATATTTGGATGCATCTTCAAATACGCTGACCCGTCGAAGACACTCAGAGACATTTGTGGACTTATTTATAGTTTTGAAGCTGATTTTAGACACTCTTTTAAATGGAACATAGGTGCACTTTTAAGTCTGATGTGTAGAAACTTTGTTAATTAATGTAGGGTGAGTGATACCAGGCGATACGATTTATAAAGAAAATCATATCGAATGTGATTTTCTAGCATGTTTTGTGCTGTTGTAACGAGATGTTCGGGGTTCGCACATGGGTTGTCCTAGCTACAAAAAAGAATACTAAATCCCCAGTCAACCAAATCTTTTTGGACCTCTGCTCTGTTGATTCAATGAGGGGCCCCCATGTTAGGGGGTAGGGGATTTTTGCCAATACAAGGTGTCGTAGGGTGTCATTGAGAATCCATCGAAGGGATTTCCTGCAGCAAAAAAGCATGCAGCGACCCTGAAGTGCCAGGCACTGGATGAAACATGGCAGAAAAAGTGAAAAAAATAAATTAACACTTTCCTGAGCACAGGCTACAGGGTGGTGTTTTCCTTTTTGCTGCAATGTGTCATCCAGTCAGGGCAGTAAACGGAGCAAATTCAAATTGGATATTAATACATCTGAATTCGATTCATTTAATTTCTATCAGCATCCCAGCATCCATATTCAATTGGATAACCGTCAAATTTTTGAAAAAGAGATTTGTAAACATAAATCAAATATTGGATGTTTGATCATCATACAAATCCATTTGAAACCTTAGATCGTCACATAGATGGAGATTGAGAAAAGAAAATGATTGCAGTGGACGAACCCTAAGAAAAAACGCTGCTCTGAGAACAGATTGAGATATTAAAAGAAAAAAAAATCAAAAAAAGTTGTCGCTGTCATTGCTGTCATAGTTTTGCCATCTCTGTTGCTGCCACCATAACCATGCATTCGTATTCATCTTAATCGAATCTAATATGGATGCTTAGGCGGATAATTGACAGCCCTACTGTCCAGCGCCTCAAACTTCATGGTTGCTGCATGTTTTTTCACTGCAGGAAATCAGCTTTAGAATCGATCATGACAAAAAGTGCCTATTCACAAGCAAAAAAGATTATATACGGAAATCTGCTTTTCCTGATGTATTAGGATGGCATTAGGGGGTGGACACGTCAGTGCTTAAAAGTGATAAGCACCCCCTAAAAAGTGAAAGTCACTTTTAGGTACTGATACTCAGCCCCCTGATGTCATCCTAATA
>JAOXJP010296578.1:0-18503 GCA_025762735.1 Platanus orientalis | reverse complement strand
CACCCTCCTCTGCACCACCCCCCCCCCCCCCCCAAAAAAAATAGGCCCTTCAAGAGAAAGAGTAAGGTAAGCTAGAAAATCCAATTTCCACTCGTTGGCCGACCTCTCAAGTGAAGATCCTAGCCAAGAGACTCTTGGGAGTGAATGAACTAGGCCATCTTTAGGGATGCCATATTAAACACATCCGGGAACTGATGCATTAAGGGAACATCACCACACCAACAATCTTTCCAAAACTGCACACTTCTCCCATTACCAATTTTGAACCTCACAAACTGGTGGAAATCTTCATACCCTCTAAAAATGCTTTTCCAGACATCCGACCCATATGATCCTAAAGGAGCTCCACTATGCTACCCCAAGCCTTGAAACGCCAAACTTTACCAAAATCACAGCCTTCCACAAGGAATTAGACTCCTTGCCAAAGCGCCATAACCACTTGTTGAGCAAAGCACGGTTCAAAACTTTAAGAGAACAAAAGTCTATACCTTCACATTCAGTAGGCTTGCACACCTTTTTCCAACCCATTAAATGGAATTTGTTGGATTCATCAACTGAATTTCGTAAGTCTCAACATGCCCTCTCCAACTTCTGCAATGTGGAATGAGGAGCAAGAATAAGAGACATATACACTATTAATCACGACCATCTTGCCCTCCTTTGAAAGATAGTTTCCTTTCCACAAAGCAATACTGCATTTGACCCATTCAATCACCAGATCCCAAAGAGAAGGTGACCTGAACTTTGCTCCAAGCGGTACAGCAAGATGAGTCCCCACAGAAGGTTGGCAACCAAAAATCTCAGCTAATTCCAGCAAGAAAACGGACCCACACCTATAATTTCTCTTAGGCAAATTGAACTTCAGCCCAAAAATCACTGCAAAAAGCAGCAGAATACACCTCAAATTCTTCACTTGATTTGCTGAAGCCTTCAAGAGGAAGAGAGAGTCGTCAGAAAATTGAATCACCAGGAACGATGACCCTGAGGAACCCATTTGCCAGCCCACCAGCAGGCCATTACTCTCAGCCCTTCTAACCAGATTACTTAGAACTTTCATTATGATATTGAAAAGGAACAACGATAGTAAGTCTCCTTGACACAGCCCCCTCGAACTTTTGAAGAAGCCTTCAGAATTTTCGTTCACCAGGATGGAGAATGCAACAGTGGAAATACAAGTACGAATCCATTTACACAACTTAAGGCCAAATCCCATTTTGAGTAAAGCAAATCTATCCTTGTGAACTCCACTTCATTTACCAGACAAATTTTCTGAATCAGGTTTCTCCACCCAATTTACTAGGTATTGGTAACAAGTATCAGCCCTGGTTTTGATCTCCCTCACTTGAATCATCTTTTCAACCTTTTCTTTTCCTTTATTCAGGAATTTCATGTAAGTCTCCATTACTGGCTCAATGTTACATTATCACGATAAGTATAACAATCAGCCATATTAAAGATGGGAGACACTAAGATCTTGGGGAACTATGTCCTCGATGTCAATCATAGTAACTTTGCATGGCTGGCTGGTTCATCTCCATCAGCTTATGACGAACTTGTTCAAGAATTTCCTAAAGATTTTCAACATATGCAAGAGCCGTTGAAGTCATGGGGTAATAATTATGTAAGGGTATAAGTGTCAATCATTATGTACAATTGTCATTATGTATATATATAAAGGGTACTGCTGGTATTCTACCAGTAGACTCCCATATAAATAATAATTTCATATGTATGAGAGAAAAAAACTCTCATATGAATGTGGCCACAGTTTTTCTTCCTCTTTTCTCTTCTTCTTCTACTTCTTCTAATCTCATACATACAATAGCTTTTAATCTTAGATTTCATCTTGGTATCAGAGTGAGATCCGAGGTTATTGCAGGAAAGAGGAGCCAACCGCTAACATCAGCAAGGCCTAGGGATGACATTAGCATCCGTACGGATTATCAAGTATCAAGCCCATAACAGTTTTTTGATGGGTCAAATAGATATTGATATTAGGTTTTTTCATAAAACCAATCCCCATGTAGTTTGGACAAAATTGAGATTTTTTGGAGAAATTTTTGAATTTTTTAGTTTTTGGGATTTTAGATCATTTGAGTGACTCAATTTTTCTTCTTTTTTTTCGGCTTATTGTTTGGATCATTTTGCACCTACTCTTCTCAAGGAAGAGGCAAAAACAAGTCTCATAATTTTCTATGAAGTATTGAGGAGTATCTGAATTTTCTCCTTCACCATAGTTGCCACCCTCCTATATTTTTGTGATTTCTTCGTGCCTTGAAGCCTTCCGACTGTGGACAGCAGGTATATCAGTATGTGCCCTCAATTTGTTTCCCCTAAATGTTGATTTGTGACTTCTGAGATAGATGCATTCTATTTGAGGGTTGTTTCTTTGCAAATTGGACTATGGATATGTTGTGCATGATCCCATGTGTACAAGGGATTTATTGTTTGCATTATCGGAGGATATGCGAAGCTGGTAGTAATTCTTGCAAGGGTGTTTGGTGTGAAAAACATATTGGTTACAGTATTTAGTATCAGTTCAACATGTCTGACGAGGAGTCCAGGAAGACAGCAGAGTCTGGTATTACGCCTGGAGCTTCTAGTAGTGTACCAGTGTGTTACCATTGGGTATCCAAGGTGAT
Organism: Platanus orientalis; assembly: GCA_025762735.1. Lineage (NCBI taxonomy): Eukaryota > Viridiplantae > Streptophyta > Magnoliopsida > Proteales > Platanaceae > Platanus > Platanus orientalis. Next base: position 15,861 of record JAOXJP010296578.1, on the reverse strand, counting down.
AACCCCAATGCACAGATTAGTAGATTACCATTGTTAAGCTTGATGGGACAAGCTATTTGGAGTGGCCCAATTCGCTAAAACGTACATCAGTGGGAGAAGGAAGCTTGGGTATATTAATGGTCGTGTGAAAGAGCCATTTGTATCAAATACGTAGGCTTATGATAGATGGAAATCTAAGAACTTGACAATCATGTTCTTGTTACTCCATTCAACGCAAGCTCATATCACTAGGGATTACTTATTCCTCTGAACAACTAAAGAGATATGAGAGTCGGCAGCCAAACCTATTCACAAGTTAAGATCTTCGTTCGGTTCTATCAGTTGAACCAAGAGATTGCTCATCTTTGTCAAGGGGACAAGAGTCTTGGGAGTTATTTTGTAGTCTTGCATAGTAGGGAGAAGAGTTGGACCACTATGAAATATTCAAGCCAGCTTTCCCATAGGATGTTGTGGCACATAAAGAAAAGATGGAGCAAACCAGAATTTTTGAGTTCTAACCTTTTACAAATTTTTGAGAGGGGGGGAGGGAGGGAAAACTAAAAGATGGTTTTGCTCCTGTGTGACAAAGACTAGTGACTGCACTAGTGATAGGAGTTGATGATACAAGCTGAAAGCATAAACAGGACAAGAGGTCAACGTATATACTTTAGCAACTAGACAAACCTTGTATCTGTCAATTAATCCATCTGATTTGTGTTTCACTATAAACACCCACTCACACCCAATTGTCATCTTCTCTTTTGGAAGATCAACAAACTCCCATGTGCGATTCTTTTCCAATGCACTCATCTCCTCCTCCATAGCAATTCTCCATCTTGGTTGTGAAAGGGCTTCAAATGCACTGCAAGGGATAGTGACATGGGACAAAGAAACAATAGAACTTCGAAAGGTGGGAGACAAAATCAGCAATAGGATACTTAGTGCATGATCTAACACCCTTTCTAAGAGCAATAGGTTTGTTAGAATCATCCACTAACTCAGGAGAAGAAGATGTGTTACCTGCTTCAAGAGTTGGATCCAAGGAAGACTCCTAGATGGGAGCAAGAAAATTCTAGTTCTAAATCTGATATTGATCATCTTGCTTCATCCTTCGAGTGTACACCTAAAGTTCAGTATCCCCCATTCCATTAACAACACCACTATCAAAATAATATGAAAGAACTAGATTAGGAAGTGGAATGGAGGAAGATAACTCTTCAACACTTGACTTCTCCCCTTGAAGAGATGTCTTACCCGAAGAAAAGAAGGGAATAAACTCAAAAAATGTCACATGGATAGAAACATTTGTACCCTTTCTAATTTGCATTATAGCCTAGAAAAACACATTTAAGTGCTTTTGAGTCTAGTTTGGTGCAATTAAATTTGGGTACATGTACAAAACAAATGCAACCAAACATGGAGGAAGGGAGAATAAGGGAGTTTCCGGAGAAAGAACTTTCAGTGGGGATTTGAATGAAAGAACACGTGTGGACATCATGTTCATGAGGTATGCAGCAATTTGAATGGCATCAGACCAAGTCTTAGACACATTCATTATGAACATGATTACATGAGTAATCTCAAGTAGGTGTTTGTTTTTATGTTTAACCAGCCCATTCTGCTCAGAAGTTCTTTGACATGTAGTTTGATGACCAATCCCAGACTCATCAAAAAGGAAGAAAAAGAGGTAAAGAGGTACTCCCCACCATTATGAGACAATAAAATATAGAGTTTGACATTATACTAGTTAGTGACTATACCTGCACCAAAGAAGAAGAAGAAAGAGATAGGAGAAGAGAAATTGTGAATAATCGTGTGTTTTTCCACACCACTAAAATATTATTTGTATTCTTTTGATGGTATACCGTATACAATATATATACGGTATATATATAATAACATCTAAACATTTATACCCTTACACTTCTACACTCCCCCTCAAGCTATAGAGTAGATGTCTCTCATTCCCAGCTTTCTTACAACTTCATGAAACTGAACCCCATTTAATCCTTTTATTAGAACATCAGTAAGTTGCTCTCCAATCTTCACAAAGGGAGTACAAATCCACCCCCATTGAAGTTTTTCCTTTATAAAATGTCGATCCACTTCAACACGTTTGGTCCTATCATGTTGAACTGATCATGAGCTATACTTATGGTTGCCTTATTGTCACAATATAAAGACATAGGATGAGGAACAAGTACTCCTAACTCTATCAATAATTGTTTAAGCCACAAAAGTTCACATACACCATGAACCATAGATCTAAATTCCACCTTAGCATTGGATCTAACAACTATCTGCTTCTTACTTTTCTATGTAACCAAATTCCCACCTATAAAGGTACAATAACTAGAAGTGGATCATCTATCAGTTACAAATCCTGCCCAATCTACATCGGTATAGACCTCTACTCTGTGATGTCCATGAGAAGAATAGAACACACCTTTCCCAGGACAACCTTTGAGGTATCTAAGAATCTGATAAGTAGCCTCCATGTGAGCAAGTGTGGGAGCATGCATGAATTGACTAACAGCACTGACTGCATAAGCAATATCAGGCATAGTCAATGACAAATATATGAGTCGTCCCACTAGACGTTGATACCTTCTTGCATCTATCAACCGATTATCAGGATCTTCCTTTAATCTGTGATTTGGATCGATGGGAACCGCAGGTGGCTTACATCCAAGTATCCTTGTTTTTGTTTGAAGATCAATCACATACTTCCGTTAGGACAAGAAAATGCCACTTTTTGACCAAGCAACTCCTATACCCAAGAAGTACTTGAGTTGTCTCACGTCCTTGATTTCAAACTCCTTTACTAGTTTCATCTTCAATTATTTTACCTCAACTTCATCATTGCCAGTAACCACTATATCATCGACATAAATAATCAAGGTTGTAAGTTTTCTTTGTCCTCTTTTCACAAACAGGGTATGGTCACTCTGACACTATGTGTACAGTGTACCCATTCTGCAGCATGATCAATCTAAATCTTTTAAACCAAGCCCGAGGAGACTACTTTAAGTCATATAAAGTCTTCCTTAACCTGCATACCTTCCCTTTGGCTTCGAAAAGCCAAAACTTTGGAGGAGGCTGCATGTACACTTCTTTTTCAAGATCACCATTTAGAAAAACATTTTTTACAATGAGTTGATGTAGAGGCTAACTTTGTGTAGCGGCGAGTGAGATGAGTACTCTAATTGAATTCATATTGGCAACTGGTGCAAACGTTTCTTGGTAATCAATTCTATACAATTGAGTGTAGTCTTTTGCAACAAGTCTAGCCTTGTACCTTTTCACTGTACCGTTAACTTTATAATTCACTGTGAACACCCACTTGCATCCAATAGGTTCTTTACTTTAAGGAAGATCAACAATTTCCCATGTAGGATTTTTTTCATGTGCTCTCATCTCCTTCATTATAGCTCTCTAATGGGGTTGTGAAAGAGCCTCTAACACATTTCGAGGTACTCAAACCGAAAACAACGTAGAGGAGAAACTATGGAAAGATGGAAACAAGTGACTCAAAGAAACAAAATTAGAAATAGAAATTGGATGTTGAGTACAAGATCTAACACCCTTACGATTAGCAATTGGTACATTAAGATCATCAAAGGGTGAATGGATAAAAAATGCTCACCTTAATGAATGCTAACCACTGCTCCTTGTCAGGCGGCGGACACATCAGTGCCGAAAAGTGAATATACACCCTCAAAGAAGTGAAAATCACTTTTCAACGATGATGTGTCCACCCCTGACAAGGAGCAGTGATGAGCGTTTGTTAAGGGAAGCGTTCATAAACCGATCCCCATCAAAGGGAGTATCTGAAGGAGAAACACTTAAGAGAGGAACAACACATGTTTCAGGAATAGAATCCAAAGAGGTCTTTTGACTAGGAGCTTGAGATGGCAACTTGTTTTGTTCCCTGTCTTTGTCTTCCTCCTTTTCTTTCCCTCTTCTTGAGTACACAAGTTTTACCTCATTCTCCCCTTGAACACTAGCATCCTTTTGGTTCTCTTTCTCCCCCTGAAGACCAACATCCTTTTGGTTCTCCTTCTCCCCTTGAAGACAAACATCCTTAGGACCACCACCATGATAAAAAAAAGAATGATGGAACATGTAACGGAACATAAGACATCTCTTCCTGATCACCAACATTCTCCCCCTAAAGAGAAGTCTTTTGGGAAGAAAAAAACAGAATTCCTTCAAAAAATGTCACATCACGAGAAACAATCCATTTTTTATTACCTGGGTGATAACATTTATACCCCTTTTGATTCATAGCATATCCAAGAAAGATGCATTTGAGTGCCTTAGGGTCAAGTTTGGTATGATCAGATTTGGAGATATGAACAAAACATATATATCTAAACGTCTTTGGAGGAAGAAGAAACAAAGTTGAAGAGGGTAGAAGAAACTCAAGGAGGATCTTAAACTAAAGGACACATTAATGAGAAAGGCAACAGTTTGTACAACCTCAGACCAGAAAGTTTTAGGTACATTCATGGTAAACATAAGGGCATGAGCAATTTCAAGCAAAGACGATTTTGTGATTCGGCAATCCCATTTTGTTTTCTGGTGCCAAGACATGTAGTTTGATGAACAATGCCAGACTCATTAAAAAAATGAAGTAAGATCCCCAGATAAGTACTCGCCTCCATTATCTGATCGGAAAATATGGACTTTAGCATCAAATTGGGTAGATACCAACTGAATGAATAACTGTACTGTAGAGAAGACATCATTTTTAGCTTTCAACAGATACATCCAAGTGGTTCTACTATAATCATCAACGAATGTGATGAAATAGCAGAAACCAAACAAAGATGTCGTAGAGGAAGGTCTCCACACATCAGAATGCATAAGATCAAAAGGAGAACTTCTCATATGGCTAATAGGGTAAACTGAGCAACAATGCTTCACCAGTTTGCAAGGTTTACAATGTAACTAAGAATGAAGAGAAAATTCTTGAGGAAACATTTTTTGAAGTAAAGTAAATGCGAGGTGGCCTAATCTATTGTGCAATCGTAATAGCTCTTCAAAACTACTCTTATACAAGCTCATAGGTAGTGTAGCAACTTGTTGAACAAATGAAACAATCGTAGAAGAAATATCCAACAAGTATAAACCATCATTCTTAAACCCCCGGCCAAGTGTCCTCCCTGTCTCCAAGTCCTGAAAAACATAATGAGAAGGAAGAAAAGTAACACTACAATTAAGAGATTTTGTAATATGATTGATAGAGAAAAGGTTTAAGGAGAAATTAGGAACATGAAAAACAGAAGACAAATGCAAGGAATGACTAACAACAATGTCACATTTGCCAGCAATAGAGGAATAAGATCAATCAGCTATATAGAACTTATCCTGCCCTGAACATGCATTATAAGACGAAAATAGAGACGACATACCAGTCATATGATGTGATGCTCCAGAATCAATGATCCAGGAACTAGAGGTAGCAGAGATGGACGCATTAAGCGTTGACGTAGATATACTTGAATGATCAAACATGGAGCTGGATGCTGCAGCAAAATTTAGTTGGGCCACAAATCGACGAAATGCCTCAACTTCCTCACGAGATAACAAATCATTAGATGCAGTGGATGTGGTAATAGTAGCTGGAGACTCAGAAGATGACACTATAGTCTCAGAGTGCACCTTGGATTGGCTGCTGCTAAACTGGTTACGACACTGGCCTCTAAAAAAAATACTAGTTTGAGCCTAGGACTCTAGTGGGCGACCATGAACATCCTAGCATGTATTCTTGGTATGATGACTACGCCCACAATGTTCACATATCAATCGATTCCGAACACCAGACATACCATCAAATTGCCCATCATCTCTATAACAATGGTTTCTACCTCTTCGATTGCCCACAATAGTATCAACACTCTTAGATATATCCGATGTCTCACGCACATTAAACATGATGATAAATTATCGTCTACAACAAAGCCACACGGCTACAAAATTACAGATCCACTAGGATCAAAACATCACACACTAATCCACACACTAATAGACCCACACAACTCTTCACACACGTCACCTTTTCAAAGATCTATGTAGGTCACACACCCAAATCTTATTAATCACTCTTCACAACAACTTCCACCACCCAATTCACAACAAGTGTTCAACAACAAAACATTGTAGATATCAAGAACAATCATTAATAAAAATTTTGAAATAAAAAATCTTATAATAGTAGAAAATCACACTCTGGCGGCAATTTGGAAATAGAAAACTTATCACCTACACCTCAAATTACTTCCAAATCACGTGGGACAAAATCCCACTTTCTTACACCAATTGACCCATCCATTATTGAAGAATCAAGCAAAATGAGGAACCAAGCAAAAACTTAAACATTACAGGAGTATTTCACCCACGACGTCAACGTAGGGGGGCCAAACTCGATCAAACTCTAAATCGCAACCATATCATACAAAATTACATCTAATTGAACACTACCACAAAAATGACCCACCCACTTGTAGAAATCCCATGGAAAAACATCGCATCTGATCCATCTGAGCGATTTTCCAAAAATTGGGGATTTCGATTTTCAAGAGAAAATCTTTTAAAAAACAGCCATCTGATGCTCAAAAAATTCCAAAAAAATTATCACAATTACTGATAAATCATAACGATAGAAACCCTAACTTTTTCGATCTTTGACAGTCGTAAGGATTGCAAACCTTAGCCTCGATTTTCATGCTCTTCCAAATTCTCCACCTCTAGTCGATTTCCTAGAGTTTTGATACCAAGTTGGTGATTGTACCTACACCAAAGAAGAAGTGAAGGAAGAGAAGGGTGAAGAGAAATTGTGAATAATCATGTGTGCTTTTTCCACACTACTAAAATATTATTTATGTTCTTTTAATGGTATACCGTATACAATATATAGTATATATACAATAACATCTAGACATTTATACCCTTACGCTTCTACAATACTGAGTAGACATCATGTTATAAAAGACTTGAATGCCGCACCAACATCACTCTTATTTTTCAATAGATAAACCCATGTAACTCTAGAATAGTCATCTACAAAAGTAACAAAATATTTAAAACCAAACAATGAAGTAACTGGGAAGGACCCCACACATCAGAGTTCACAATAGAAAAATGGGACAAATTTCGAGTATTATTGATAGGATAAACCGAACGACAATGTTTTGCTAATTGGCATGGTTCACAATGAAGATTAGAAGGAAAAACAGACAAAAGAAACATCTTGTGTAACAAAGAAAATGAATGATGACTAAGTCTACGATGCCATTGTAACAACTCATTTGAAGAATATGAGGGGGTATTCAATTTTATTACTGGAGACGCCATGGGTGTAATGGAATAAAAAAATAGAGACCGTCCTTCTCATGCCCCATACCAATTGTCTTCTTTGTCATGAAATCCTAAAACAAACAATAATAGGGGAAAAATCTAACATTGCAATTTAAAGTCTTAGGTGGCTAATGGATAACAAGTTTAGGGTAAAATTAGGAACATGATGTATAGAGGACAATAGTAAATCAGATGTGGCAGAAATGTCTCCATGCCCAACAATAGAAGAGTAGGACCCATCCGTAATCCGAACTTTGTCCTTCCCAGAACTAACATGATAAGAGGTAAAAAGGGAAAACATAGCGGTCATATGATGAGAAACTCATGAATCAATAGTCTAAGAACTCTGAGTAGAAACAAATGCAGAAAGGGTTGATACCGACGTACCTGAGTGGGGAAAAGAAGATGTAGATGTTGTCAGAAGAGGCTCGAGCTGAGATATGAAATGCGGAAAGCCTCGATTTCCTCCCAAGATAAACCACCATCAGAAGAACCTGAAGAGATGGGAGCTAACTCTAAAGATGTGAATGCTACGGTATGTGCACTAGGCTTGATGCCTCTATAACAGTCATCTCCTTTACAATACTAGAAACACCTCATTGGCAAATAGGTAGAAATTGCTTTTGGGGATATCCCTAGAGATCCCAACAATATTCATGTGTGCCAAAACTGACCACAATGCTCACATTTGAGCTTACCTTTGTCAATTGAAGGATTACTAAACTGGCTTTCATGTCCACACATGTTACTTAACAAATGTGAAGTTTGATAGGTTGTTGACATTTTTCAATTGTAGGTGATTAACTACAAGTTACAAACAATACTTCTTCAACACTCACACACAGTACGTCACACACACTGAAATGCCACTATTGATTTCACAAACTTCCAATAAAGGCATACAATGAAACACATGGGTTGCACAATCTAGCTCAACTTAAATCACCACCAAAAGAAACACAAACTGTAAGAAACACAACCAGACCTCCACAAGTCTTTCATAACACAACTACACAGCCTATCAATAAACCACAACACTGCACCAACTAGAACATACACGATCCACCCACATTAAAACCCAGAAGAATCGAGAACATACCTAGAAACGTTAGAACCACCACCATAGAATATTAGCATATGATAGCTCGTAGATCCAGTCACCAATCATTAAAAACTAATCCCACAATGATCCCCACCACTTCCAACATAAAAAAAAATCCAAGAAAAATCAAACTTCAAGGGGGGTGGTAACTTCAGTGGAGAAAGTTTTCATATTTCCCTCAATATACATTGGAATCAAGTGAGATATTTTTTGTAGGGTTTCTATGATATGAGAGAAGCAAATTGGTAAAATGAATCCCCAAAAAATACAACCAATCAATCACACCATTTAAAAAACTCAAAACTATAAATTTTTGGTTACTTTAATGAAATATCCTTAAAAAATCCATTAACTTGCTTAAACATTGTCGAGATGATCTCTAAAAAATTGTAGAAATAAAGGTCTATCAATTCCGTCAAAAAACCATCACACACCTTATAGGCCGTATGACTGTTGACGTTAGCTCTAGCCTTGCTGACAACAACAACAAGGGAATCGCAATATCTCTATTGTGTCCTACTCTAATACCAACTTGAACTATATAATCTGTAAACAGTATAGGAAGAGAAGAAAGTAGAGAAAAAGAAAATAAGAATTCGAAATGAGGGAAATCATATAAGAGTGTAGTCATTCTATAAGGATGTTTATATATATATATATGTGTGTGTGTGTGTGTGTGTGTGTGTGTGTGTGTGTGTTACCACACTATATGATACGGTATACAATATAGTGTGTATATATATTATACCCATGACTACTATACCCTCATACAATGTATCTCAACATAGGGACTTGCTCCCATTGATTCTCTGTTTGGTTATTGTTATTTTGTAACTTTTGTGGATGATTTCTCTCATTGCACATGGGTTTACTTGTTGAAGTCTAATATTGATGTTTTTTCTAACTTTGTTTCATTTCACAAAATGATTAAAACCCAATTCATTCAAAAAATAAAATACTTCGTAGTGATAATGGGGGTGAATTTCTTTCTTTAGCATTTGACTTCTGTCTCAATTAGTGTGGTATTATTCACCAAACGACATGTCTTGGCACCCTAGAACAAAATGGGGTAGTTGAGCGAAAGAATAGACACCTCTTGGAGATAGCCTAAGCCCTTATGTTTGAGGCAAATGTTCCAAAAACTTTTTGGTCTGATGCAGTTCAAACTGCAGCTTTTCTTATGAATCGTCTTCCTACTCATGTCTTGGGTTATAAATCTCCTATTGAGGTTGTCTCTCCTACTACCATACTATTTCCTATTCCTCTTAAAGTTTTTAGTTGCATATATTTTGTGCAATTAGACAAATCATCAAGGTCTAAACTTGACCCTAAAGTACTAAAGTGTATTTTCTTGAGTTATTCTCCCAACCAAAAAGGATACAAATATTATCATCCTCTCACTCGCAAGATATTTGTTTCCCTACATATTTTTTTTATGAGACAGACCCATTCTTTTCCTCTGGGAAGTCTTCTTTTCAAGGTGAGTATGTTTATGTTGGTAATAAAGAGAATTCTACTCCTCTACCAGTACCTTCCTTCTTTTTTTATCAAGGTACTTGGAAAGAAGCTATTGATAGACAAGGGGAGCAAAGAAAACATCAATTTCGAATTTATAAGAGAAGATCCAAAGAAGTATTGATAGAAGATCCTCATGCCCCTCACAATAGTATCTCCTCAACTCCAGGTAATTCTTTCACTCCTCCCAACATAGTAGATGATATGGACCTTCCTATTGCCTTAAGGAAAGGTGTTCATTCATGTATTATATATCCCATTGTGAATTATGTGTCTTGTAGTCTTGGTCTCCTTCCTTTCGATCCTTTTCTATGGCTTTGTCTTACGTTTCTACTCCCAACAGTGGCTGGAGCATTGTCTCAACTTGAGTGGAAGGAAGTAATGAAAGAAGAGATGCAGACTTTAGCGAAAAATAGTGTATTCCTATGGATCTTCCTAGAGGAAAAGGCCCGGTTGGATGTAAGTGGGTTTTCATATTTAAGTTGAAACCAGATGGGAGTGTGGACAGGTATTAAGCTAGACTCGTTGCTAAAGAATATACCTATACTTATAGAGTTGATTACCAGGAAACATTTGCTCCTGTCACGAAGATGAATTCCATTCGGGTACTTTTCTCTTTGGTTGCTAATCAGGGTTGACCGTTATTATAGTTTGATGTGAAGAATTCATTTCTTCATAGTGATCTTGAAGAAGTATAAATGAAGCTACCCCCTGGATTTCAAATTGCATCAGGAAAGGGAAAGGTTTGCAAGTTGAAGAAAGCCCTATACGGCTTAAAACAGTCACCTAAAGCCTAGTTTAAGTGTTTTCGTACAACCATGGTGCTGAATGGTTATACCCAATGTCAGGCAGATCATACGTTGTTTTGACAATTAACAAACTTCACATAACATATCTTCTAAAGAAACATATGAAAACAAACTAGGAAATAAATATTGCACGGATTGAAAAGACATGATCCATGCGGTTGTGCCACTGCATTAACCAAGTTTTTTTGACTTAGACATTACTACTAGACTAGAAAGAAAGAAGGGATGAGGATACTGCATCAGCATCAAGAAGATAAAGGCCATCAACTTCACAACCATTGTCAATCGTCGTCTTCAAATCCAGGTCCTGGGAGACACAATGTTAAGGGAAAAAGAGTAACATAACAATTTAAATCTCTCATAAGACAACTAATTGACATCAAGTTAATAGCAAAGTTTGGAACATGAAAAACAAAAGATAAGGATAAAGTATGAGAAACATTGGGAGCACAATGCTCCATCAACAACCCTAACTTTATGTTTACTAGAGCATACAAACAATGAAGAAAATAATGAGCACAAACCTGCCATGTGGTCGGAGGCACTTGAATCAATGATCTAGGAATGATATGGAGTGTGACATGGGTACCTATCTGAGTTAAGGTAAAGGATGAAGTAGAAAGATGATGTACTATAGATCCCACTAAGACATAAATCGTCTAAGATACTTAAGTTCGTCCTCAGGAACTATAACCATCCTTCAGGAAGATTCACCTGGAAGAGAGGTGTTAGAACTATCTTCTGAGGATAACACTTGATTCACTTCTATAGGAAGAGGCTAAATTTTCCTTCATGAATCCCAGTTTGTTGAATTTTTCTAGGCACCCAACAAGGTCCTAACAGCTCTCCTCAGTGTCTTATTTTTTCACAATGACTACATTTTAACTTATCTTTATCAATTGGACCAAATCCCCAATTTGATTTCCCCTACCATCAGAACCATATTTAAAAACCTTCTTGAAACCACTTTTTCCTCCTATTTGAGGGGCTTGTGTAGAGAGTAAAGTAGATCGCTCTTAACGGCTGAAAGAGTTATATTGTTGCACAACAGTTTGACGATAGTATTCACTTTGGGCAAGGGCATATACCTCATTCAGCGAGGAAAGCTCATCCCGACTCAGTATGTGAACACAAGTTCAAATTCAGCATTTAACCTTGCCAAGAATTCAAAGATTTTGGTTCTGTCTATTTTCTCCTTATAAGCTACAACAACTTTTTGACATGTTGGCTTAAATGTCTCATAATGATCAAGTACTTCCCACATGCTATGTAAAGCAACAAAATAACTCCCAAAACTTTTCTCCCCCTAACAAAGGTGGAAAATCTCCTGATTCAGCTGGTAATCCCCACAAAATTCTTCACTTGAGAATAAGTTTGAGTGGTCGAGACTCATATTTCCTTAGCTGTCCTAAGGAATAAAAAAACCTCTACTAATATGAGGTTGTATTGAGTGCAATAGCCAGGACATAATTGTTGGGTTTTCAGATTCCCACTCATCATAGGCATGGGTATTGGATGATGATGGTTTCACTATACGATCATTAATGTACCCAAGCTTTCCCCGACTACCAATGTACATCCTTGTTGACTGGGACCATTCCAAATAATTTGTCACATCAAGTTTGACTATAGTAATCTGCATACTAGGGTTGCAACCTTGGATACTCAATGGTAACACAATATTCTGCCCCTATGTTGCATATTTCAACAGGCTTCTCTTAGTGTAGTAGCACAACTTATGTCTCTTGGTTGTTGAAAAATTGGAGCCAACTGATGAAGATTTTTCATCACCACTTATGTTGGGTATTTGGGGATGATGGGATCTACTGTTTTTCAATTTGGTTGCTAATAATCTCCACAAAGTTCTCCAAAAATTTATGTAGGAAAACCTCCCCACCTTTCAAAAAAGCAAATTTTCCGTGTGAGGTTACATCCAAAGTCTACCTACATGCAAAGAAACATACCATTTTGGAAAAGTGGTATATTACTATATATACTGAATCCATACATCTTGTTGCTTATAGTCAACCCAAAACAAAATCTATGCTAATTTCAACAAAGAAGCTGTAGAGATTAGTAGAGGAGTATATAAGCCAATGTCTGCTTTTGTCCCTTCAAAATTTTGCATGTGCAAGTGCGACACCTATCCACATGCCTATAATATTTGGCCAGAAGTAGCTCTTTATCACCATATCTAAGATCTATTTCATGCCGAAACAACCACTTTAATGATGCCAAAAATCAAAAGCGATCCTCAAAGATCCTTCGGGTATTCATAATTTTAAGGCATTCAAATAGGAAACTGAGATGATGGGGTGTAAGTGATATGCTAATCCAATTGATCCAAATTAAAAGTTATATGAAGATGAAGGTAAGACATTGGCTGATATGGGAAGGTATTAGAGACTAGTTAGAAGGTCAATTTATATCTCATTAAAAAACAAGACATCTCCTATGTTGTTAGTGTCATAAGCCATTTTATGCATGCTCCTACCACTAGTACCACAGTGCACCTAGAATCAACCTACCATATGCTCTGTTGTCTGAAGAAAAGAAAAGCCCAGGAAGAGGTATCCTGTATAACGGAGGAAGTAGCCACAAAATTGAGGCCTATACTGATGAAGACATGGAGTATATGGTGGAACCCACACATGGGGTTAGTAGGGTCCATAAATGAAGATTATGAAGGTCTATAAGGGGTACATCAAGATGGAAGAAATTTGTTTCAATTTGGAGTTTTTTGAGCAACATTATATTTAGTTTGAATTAGAGTTTTATTAGGATTTAATGTTAGACATTATCTTTTATTTCTTTTGAATTTATTTTAGAGTCCTTATGTAGTTAGGAGTCTTTAAATCAAAGTTGTAATCTCGTATTTTATTTTTAGGCTATATTTTGGAGGGTCAAAACTCATCCGTTTTGGTTGATGTTGGTGCCATTTAAAAGGTTATTCATTTATCTTTCCAACGATACCAAGATCTTGAGAATCTGATGTGATTTGAGAGAGTTATGGCCAAAATACTGGCAAGTGTCACTCAAAACCGGGATTTAGCTATTTTAGAGTTTTATTTTTTTAAGAAGTCTAATTAAAATGGGATTTGGAAAGATTTGACCTGTAAAATCTATATATATGCTTGTAACCCACAACTTTAGGAATGAAATTGATGAATAAAGAATTTTCTTGCTTTCTAGCTCTTGGTTAGGGTGTTCTTCCTTTCTGAAGTCTAAAAACCAGGAGCATCATTTTGATATCAGAGCCAGGTTCTAACTAGCCCCTACTTAGTTGGGTTCCTTGGGAGTATTCTTTCAGCTAGTTCAATTTAGTTGTAATCTTAACGAATATTGGATGACTTGATTTATTTGTAAAGTCTTATAAACTCAAAAATTTTGGAAAATGGCCTAAACACTAAAAATTTAGGAAAATGCGTAAACCTTGTAAATTTGGAAAATAGACTAAAGCTTGAGATTTTGTGAAGGACCCTAAAGCAGACGTTGTATGTGAAAGGCAGAGTTGTTGGTTTATTCTTTTTCTTAGTTTTAAGCTAAACCCTGAAACTTTTGGAAACAGACCCTAAAAGTTATGCAACCCTTGAAAAGATGAGATGGTTCTTCTGGTGAACACTGAGTTTGTTTTTCCTTATGAGAAGACAACTAAAATAACAATTAGTACCTGGGTTGATCAGAACCTTATTTCTACATCTTTTGTTGAACTCGTACAAAACCTAAAAAATCAAATATATTGTGGATATGTTAAGGACCGTGTTGTTGATATTCAATTCCATCACGGAAGAGACTACGTCGACGGTGCTGAATGCCTTGTGTGTGATTTTCCCGTAACTGACAAGCTAGTGATTTTAGGAAGACAATGGATTAAGGAGGGAAAAATTACTTTTAATAAGGAGACCTAAGTATTGTGACTTTATAACTATGATATGTGGTATCGTCTTCGACTCAAACATAGTAATAAGGTGCCAATAGTGGTAATTAAAAGTATTTAGAATTCCATGGATAAAAAGACCAAAAAAAACGCCGATGCAGTTAAGGTAGAGCCCAAGATAGACTCCAGTGAAAACTCAGAGCTATCTAATGAAGAAGACAAATGTACAACTAGTGTGGAGAGTGAGGATATTAATGCGGGAAATGTTGAGCAGATTCGTGTTGATGTTTTGAGTGAGACAGATGAAACCGTGGTGGTTGGTGACATATGTACCATTGCTGCCTCAGTTTATGACCAACTAGCTATTGAAAAGAAAGTTTCAGATCAGGACGAGATCCAGCCTATTTTGATAGTTATACTAGTCTATGTGCTTGAGTAGAAGATAAATGAGGTTTACTATGAAGTCTTTCCATTGCCTAATCCTTGTGAGATGAAAAACCTATGGTTATGCAGTTCAAGCTTCCCATGGTTGTTGATTCTTCTTCACTATAAAGCTTGAGGACGAGTTTTTTAAAAAGAGGGAGTTTAATAAAGACATTCAAGCTGAAGTGGGGCTCACGTGACATGTGGGTGGGACCCACACACGTGATCCTTGTGCTAGCTAAGTGGGGGAGGTATATGGTATTTTGGATTTGATTTAATTAGTATTTTATTTGGATTTAATATTAGACATTATATTTTATTTCTTTTGAATTTATTTTAGAGTTTTGATGTAGTTAGAAGTCTTCAAATCAAAGTTGTAATCCCATTTTTCCTTTTTAGGCCATATTTTGGAGGGTCAAAACTCATCCGTTTGGGCTGATTTTGGTGCCATTTGAAAGGTCATTCAGTTACCTTTCCAACGAGACCAAGATCTTGAGAATCCAGTGTGATTTCTGAGAGTTATGGCCAAAATACTGGCAAGTGTTACTCAAAACCGGGATTTAGTTATTTTAAAGTTTTATTTTTTAAGGAAGTCTAATTAAAGTGATATTTGGAAAGATTGGTGTGTAAAGTCTATATATATGTTTGTAACCCACAACTTTAGGAATGAAAATGATGAATAAAAAATTTTCTTGGTTTTTAGCTCTTGGCTAGTGTGTTCTTCCTTTGTGAAGTCTAAAAACCAGGAGTAGTTTTCCCTATGGGGTTTGTGCAAGCTAGGTAGAGGTCTAGGT